>KK116226.1:116960-148281 GCA_000611955.2 Stegodyphus mimosarum | reverse complement strand
AAAAAAAAAAAACAATATTTACCTTTTGGATTAAATCTGATTTTCGAACGGCTACGACTCCGAGATGTATTCCGGTGATGATATCTAAATCTTGGTCTAGAACGATCACTCATTTCCATTGAGTCAATTTTTTGTTCTAAGGCAGCTATTCTTGCAAATAGAACATCATCTGGCACGTTTGGCGAAACGGCATAAATTTCTTTTCCAGACTTCATATCATGAATTTTGTCAGCCATCATGGACAATTTCTCTACATTTTCGTCACTGACGAGAAGAATATTCTTTATAAAATCAGGCATCTTATCCAACCATAACGATTTTAGAACTTTTTCCGGAAAATCGTCTGCAGCTAGACTTTTCATATGCAGCAAACGTTGACTTGGTTTATAATCTCCGAAATCTAATCCAGTTATCAAACGCTGAATTATCTTATTTTCACTTTCTTTGAAAACATTTAAAAGTCTTTCTTTCGCCATAGAATATTTATTAGGCTTAGCGTCTTTAATTATGTCCCATATATTTTCAATATACTTCGGTTCAAGCTGAGATATCAAATAGTTGAATTTAGTCTCTTCAGTCGTGATTTTATTTATTTCAAATTGGGCTTCCACTTGGAAAAACCAAATGTCGGGTTTTCACGCCAAAACGGTGGAATTTTAATGCCTAGTTTATTCGCTTCGGCATCCATTAACGTAGTTGCTTCTGTTACGTTTTCTGTAGTCATGTTAAATAAACAAGTTGAACGCTCCTGAGTCACCAAATATAACAATTATAAATTGTACGCCTATTGTGGATCTTCAGTTAGTACCATGTAATACAATGCAAATAAAATCTTACTATAAAATAAAAAGATTACCATATCAACATCAAATATAATTTTTATTCACCAGCTCCGTAGTCGGAAAAATCTCATCTTCTATTTTTAATAAAACAAATCGAATTCTTAACATAAAAACTGTTGCCAAAAACGATAATAAAATAATATGCAAAGTAAACATTTATAATTATTAAAGTATTAAAATATTGTGAGTTACTTTAAAACTAATTATTTATATTTTATGCCGTTACAGTACTATCTTCCTGAGCTGCAGCAGCTAAAATTACAAGAAAAAATGTCTACGAGAGAACGAAAGTTAAATTCCGAGAATGTTCTAGCTAGATGATAGAAAATGGAGCCCATAGCGCCATCTGTTGACCAAAAAGTGATTGAAAAAAATTTAAAAATATTTAAGGGAAGCTGTGTGTAAGAAGGAATTAAAATTGGCATTTTAAATTTAAATTGGACATGTTTTGGCATAGATTTTATGATTTGGCACATTACCTATACTTCATCATAGTGAAGTTGTATTAAAGAATAAAGAAGAAATCATCCTTTATTTACTTGCACAGTTCCTTTTCCGCATTCTTTCTTAAAAATTGCCCACAAGATTTGCATTGGATTGAGATCAGGTGAATTCCTGCCTAATCTAAAAGCTTAACATCATTTTATCAATATTTTTTTGTTACTTTTTTCGACGTGTGGCATGGAGCAAGGTCTTGTTGAAAAGTGCCGTGTCCTGTTGGCTAGAGTTCCTTTAGCATAAGAATTACTTTTGTTTTAATCACTTCAATGTATTTGTCAGAATTTATCCTTTCATTATTTGGCAACAGTGATCCTGGCCGAGGAACAGAAAGGCATCCGCAAAAAATTTTCTTAACAGCATATTTGACACACTGGTCCATTAGGATATAGTTTCTCGTTGTGGTTTTTCCTAACGTGTATCTAGCACAACCTTACTCAGAGCTTACACAACAAGATGGGTTTCGTCTGAAAATAAGACGTTTCTTACTGCTTTCACTTCATTTTTCATATTTTCTTGCCTACGATAGTCTCTTTTTCATCTTTACGACTATATTTTTATTAGCCTACACCGAACAGTGGAGTCGTGAATATGACCACCTGACTCTGCTAAATATATACGGAGGTCAAAAGTTGTCAACCTAGGATTTTGTTAGGATTTCCGTAGTAAAATAGAGTCATCCTTGACATTAGGTTCTCGCTTTCTGCCATACTTTCCTTTCCGCTGGGGTGATAAAGTGTCTGTCTGATTAAACTGATTAATAATTTTGTTAAGATCCAAACCTACTTACTTACTTTAGCCATGTCCCTCGATGTTATAGAAAGGTATTCACTTAATAAATGTCTCTTTTCTTTGGAGTGAGATCCAACATTTAAAATTTGTAATACAGCGTTTTCAACATGAATTGTTGTATATAATGTAATACAGCCTAAGCAAACAAAATAACAAAATTACCTCAAGAGAGCAAAAATGAATAACCTGAAAGTAACATAGTACAAAACAGTAAACAGGTGGGCGTAATCGCTGTTAAATATCACCTGTAATTTAAGTCTGCCAAACTCGCGAAATCAAATTACTTGAAAATTCCCTTTTATTCACATTAATTTGCACACTGTTATGTTATATGTTATAATACTAAGAATTGTCATGTGACTAACGTATCACACATAGTTATTGTTGCGTGCGTACGGGTTCGTTATGGATTGAATGCACAAGACGTAAAAAGTTAACAAAACTTTATTCTTCCCACAAGAAATAAATCAAAATGCTGAAATATTTCTTCACAGATATTCGCACAATATCACAATATCTCAAACGTTTAGCAAAATATCAGTTCAAAACAGATAAAATAGTTCTATCTCACAGCGAAATCGCTACAATCAATACAGCATTAAGTAAACAAACAGCAGTTCGCTTTTTACAGCTACAAGTATAACAGCAACAACAACTAACTAACTAACTGAGATGAGGTGTTTCACCTGAGCTTTTATAAGCTTTTTAATTATCAGTAGAACAATCACGATTTTTCTGGATGGCAACAGTAATTACAAGATATTTATTTATTAAGCATTAAATGCACGCGCTCTTTTATTTTTATTGTTATTTATTTATTTATTTTTTTTTTGACGTAGCCTTTTCTTCAAAAATCGTCTGCGTTGCTAAGGCAACATGAAGCAAATCTAATTACAATTCGAAATAAATAGCCAAATAAATGTGAAATTCGTAACAATATTTTAAATGACTGAATTCACTCGCCTAAGGGAATTTGCGCGTATGTAAGTTTAACACGCTATTCTAGTACTTATTTCTTCTTAATTCGATCTGGCATCCAAACAATGGCCAACTGGCTAAGACCGTTGAATATTGGGAGTTTGACTTGTGTTCGATTTCAGACACATACTGGCGGCTGGATGTTTCGGCTTTGCGTTTTCCTCCATAGGTTACGGAAATATGAGGCAATTTTCCTGGGACAGTCCCTGCCCACCAGTGACCGAACTGTAAAGTCTCTGAAGACTAGTAGCCCACCAGCGGCCGAGCGGTAAAGACGCTGAACACTGGTACTTCGGTCCGAGGTTCGAATCCCACGAACGGGCTGGCTGCATGGGCGTTTTTGTGGTTTTCCCCATGTGTAACGCGTATACGAGCCAGTTTCCCTTAGAAAGTCCTCCACGAAGGCATCCCTCCCTTTAGGCAGATAGTCCTCGTGTGCTTTGCCATAATTGAATAACCTAATCTGAAGACTAGTAGTTCGGTTTGGGTTCCAGTCCCATCGAACGTGGTTCTCCCTGAGTGTAACGTGGATAAGAGCCATTTCCCTTAGATATTTCCACGAAGGCATCCCTTCCTCGGGTACTTTGCCATGATTAAATAAACCAAACACTTAGAAAGCCCGCCACTCAAATATCTCGCTCCTTAAACAGGTAGCTCTCATATGCTTTGTTATATTCAATAACCTATCCTTAATGCGCTAAGTGACATTAATTTTCTGTTCGTCAGAAAAATGATCTCAAACAGAGATCCTTAATCTCCCTAAGTTGTTCCTTCTTCGAACTTCGACTGATTATAGTACTAAAGGAACGTAGCATTATATGCGTTTGGAATAGGATATCTGAAAGACATGAATCTTGGAATACGATGTTGGAATCTTCAAATACCATGAACTGGCGCACATAAAAGCTTCCGCTGAAAAAAAAATTCATTGTTGCAATTCTAAGGGAATTAAATCATTGGTATCATCTCATGGCTGTTCTGAGTGGCAAATTGTTTATTCTCTGGAGACAGTTTATAATTTTAGGTTTACTTTTCATCTATCGAAAGATTTGAGGTAATGCTCTTTTTAATCCTTTCGTTTTGGTTTGAAATGCCTGTAAAAATACGAAAATTGGAATTGTTATTCAAATACGTTTTGTCAAAATTTACACAGAAAGTTAACCTGAAGATTTACCTAGGAATTTTCATCGTTTTCTTCTTTTACGAAATTTCACAATACCAACTCAATTAGTTGCATTTTCAAAAACTGTATTGTTAAAATATTATGTCATTTAGCACAAATTTCAGACTTTGCTTCGATTATAAATGTTACATTATTAAATAAATTTTTTTCTTCTTCGTCTTTCGAATCTTATGTGAAGGACTCAGCAGCCTTATAGGATTCAGAAACTAGAAAATATAGTATTCAACTCAACTTACTAATCAAAAACTAAACTAAAGTAAACTCGGCAGCACAAACAGCCCTTAGAGAGCCATGGCCGGCAGTGCCCCGATATTTGCTTTCTAGGCCGTGGGCTCTGGGGTGCTTGTGCATCTTTGCTTGGACAAGTGGCCAACCTGTAGTAGGAGCACCGATGTTTTGTCCCCAAGCGAACTTGGTACACATTTTATCAACCCCTCAAGGAATGAAAGAATAATTCCTTTGGGTTCGACCCTTGGGCTGAGCCAACCTTGCCCAGCCCAAGCGTCGAACCCCGGACCTGTGGTGCTGCTGTGCGACGTGCTAGCCACTGCGCCACCGGACCTCACCAACTTACTGTCTGTAGTGAGAAATAATGCCACATAAAGAAAAGGATAATAGTTTGAAAATTAAAAATATATATTAACAGCTGTTCATTGAAACTGAGACATACTGAAACATTAAGGACATGACTGAGAAACTTTCTATATACTAAGATACTATCCAAAAACAACACCCTTCTCATAAATACCATCTGAGAGCCACCATCATGTAAAGCGAATGAACCTGCTTGTTGATGTATTAATTTTTTTAGTCCAAATGGTCTTTGTCCCTGAAGGACTATTGTTTTCGTTTTGCGATGGATCACTCTGAATGCCCATTTCCCTTTTCAAATTGTTGCCAATAAATATTATCACCCTGTGTTATATTTAAAGAAATTAAATAATGAAGAATCTGCACAAATGTATGTATGTTTCTCGCACTGGGATAAAATGACGGTACCTAGAGCCAGCCAATTTTGAATGACGTAATCCTACTGCGAATATGGGCGTCTGGAAGCCCAAATTTGAAATTTGGAATTTGTTTTATTATCGATTTCTTATTTTGCAAAGCTTTAACGAATTTTTGACTAACAAACTCAAAGATTTCAAAGCGAGTAATGGCAACGTTGTACAGAAAAAACACTTTTATCTCCTGCGCGTTGCCACCAAATATTATTGTCCTGTATTATATTTCAAGAAATTAAACAATGAAGAATCTACATGAATATATGTATATTTCTCGCATTGTGAAAAAACGACAGTACCTACAGCCATGAAATTCTGAATAAAGCAATCCTCAATCCCAGCATGCGCACCTATAAACCCGAATTTTTAATTTCGAATTTATTTTATTAACGCTTTTATAGTTTATAAATCTTTAACGAATTTTTGATTCGAAAAGTCAACAATTTCAAAGCGATCAATGGCAACACTGTAAGCAATAAAGCATTTTTATCTCCAGGGTGCGAGACTGTTTATCGGAAATTCTAAAGATATGCTCAATTTAAAATTATATTGCGATATTGTTCTTGAACTGAATTTTAAGGTTTAAGGGCAAAGAACATGATATTTAATAAAAAAAGTTTGCCGGCATATAACACGTCCTTTTATTTCAAAAAATAATAACGAAATTTAAGGGGGCGATTGGAAAGCCAAATATAAAACTGATACATTTAAAAACTAGGCAAAGAAGAGCATATAGAGATTAGATTTCTACATATACCTAAATGCTATTTAAAAGAAATTAGACACCTTTTGAACTTAAAAAGTTTAATTATCGGATATTTTCTTTTACATTAAGTATTTTAGTTAAGTTCCGCTTTTATCGAAACACTACAATAATATTCTTGTGCACACCTGCACTGAATACAACCCATCCACTTTGCAGAATTATTTACCATCTCAATTTCTCTTTACACACATATTTTTTCCATTATAGCTTGCAATCCAGTATCTGACTGTTTGAAATTCTGGAAAAAAAACCTTCGAATGAATGACTTAAAAAAATAAGAGCACATGCATCTTTCAAGTTTCTCCTTAAGGAAAAGGATGTACGGAATATACTGCAATTCTCCTAATTTGTTTCTTATATGTGAACATGCCTCACCATTGAACGTTGAAAATTAAAATCAGTTAAAGAAGTTTAGCAAAAAAACGTTCATTGGATAGAACGAAGGTGGCTCATGTTCCGTGATATTATGTTTCTAGCCAAATATTAATACAACAATGATGAATAAAAGAAGGTTTTACACTGCGTTGCGAAGGATCTGGAGCTTGAATATTCTGCCGAAAAGATGAAACAGTCACTTGCACTACACCATAGGTTCCCAACGTGGGCGATAACGCCCCCTTGTGGGCGTTTCAGGCTTTCAGGGGGGCGGTAAAAAACCCAGAGAAAATTAGGGGGCGTTGATATGGCACAGAGGGGCGTTGGAAGATTAGCCAAATATAGTCTAAAAAAGACTTTAAAATCACGCTGATAATTCATTTCTATCACGTGTGCGAAAATTCACATATTTCGATATGAGACTTCACTGTTCAGAGAAAGACATACCTCTCTAGTATGTACGATTCTGGGGCTGCATGTGCTAAAACTAGCAACCTGTCTTGCCAATTTGGCGAGATGCACTCCAAAAAGTCGCAGAAAACTGTTGACTTTTGTTGAAAGGGTCACCATTTTAGTGAAAGGAGCAGTAGAACCGGAGTTCATAATATCAGAAGGAAAAGCCTTCAGTGCAAAAATATATCTTTATTGTCTTTATGTACATATTTATGTTACGTCCAAAGCCCGAAGTTCGGCCAGTTCGCGTTTTGGCCAGGAGGTTTGGCCAAAGTCCGAAATACTTGCAATTAATATTGTATTTTATACTTTGGCCGGCCATTTCGCGAAGTGGCTGGGAATTCTTGGCCAAAGCCTGATGTGATAATGGTAGATTGAGTCTATGGAGCAGAAAAAGACTAAGGATCACCCTTAAAGGTAGTTGACAAATTGAGTACTCAATTTGCCTCTGTATTCATACTCGATACGCAACGCATTTGCTTAAGATATAATTCGTCATTTTGAAGGGCGCAAATCTAATCTTCACACTATCACATTGTTACAGCATATGCGTTCACTGAATAGTTTCTACTCGTTGAACTCACAGAAGTACTCATTTTTAAATACTTCATTTTTAACAGTGTGTAAAACCATCTGCCCTTGATTTCTTTTTTCCCAAATTGGCCGGTCAAAGCCAGAAATCAACAAAAAGATTGGACATTCGCCGGTAAGTTTACAGCAACGTTGGCCAAAATGCGAATTGGCCGATTTCGGGCTTTGGCCGTAACATTTACAAAAAATGTCACTGGGACTAAAAAATGCCACTTACAAGCGGCAACGATAGCGAGATCTCCAACTAAACTGTATTCTAAGAGAGTCTGTAAAAGTGCGTAGGCGACGTTGGACGCGGGAAAAAATTAGAGCGCCGAAATAAGCGGCGGCGGAGTAGACAAATCGTCACCAGTGGTTTACCCGATCAAAAATTGTAGGTAGCTAAAAATAGAACAGCCCCGCAGAATGCTACAGACTCAGGCTCACACTATCTATCGTTCATCGCAGCATGTACTGCGTACGATGAAAACGGCGTTGCCTTAATATTTTGCTACTTCAACTTATATTATTTAAACCGGCAGTATCCCTTGCAGCTCCCTTAACTTGGATCAAGTATAAGTAAAGAAAAACCCATGTCGGAAGCAAAAAAGAAGAGGCGGCAGTACAGTGCGGATTATATAAAATACGGATTTATCGAAAATCCCTCAAATCCATCATCTCCATTGTGCCTTATTTGTCAAAAAACATTTTCGAATGAAGCGATGAAACCTTCTAGGCTTCAAGATCATCTTAATAAAATGCATCCGGATAAGAAAGACAGAGATATGACCTATTTTCTAGAGATAAAAAAGAAGATTGAAAATCAGCCAACTATATCAAAATTATTTTCATCAGCTTCTAAACAAGACGATGACGGACTTCGAGCTTCGTACAATATCTCATTGTTGATTGCTAAAACAGGCAAGCCACATACTATTGGGGAAGATTTAATTTTACCAGCAGTTAAAGAAGTAATAACCACCGTGCTCCATAAACCAGCTACAGATATTATCCGAAAAATTCCTTTGAGCAATAATTCTGTGCAAAGACGAATTGATGAGATGGCTGAAAACATTGAAGAATCGTTGTGCAATTATCTGCAGACTTGTCAATTTTCAATTCAGCTGGATGAGTCCACTTTACCAACCAATGAAGCATTGTTATTGTCGTACGTGAGGTTTATCAAAGATGAAAAAATATGTCAAGAAATGTTGTTTGCTACCAATTTGGAAACAGATACAAAAGGAGAAACCATATTTGATACACTGCAAAAGTTTTTTGACGAAAAGGAAATTCCTTTTAATAATATTTTGTCGGTTGCTACGGATGGCGCACCGGCTATGACAGGGCGTCACAAAGGCTTCATAGCATGCTTAAAAAATAAAGTTCCGGACGTGCTTGCTGTGCATTGCGTAATTCATCGACAGCATTTGGTTGCGAAAAATTTGAGCGAACGTCTCCATACATCACTGCAATATGTTATAAGAGCAGTTAATAAAATCAGAAGTAACTCGTTGAATGACAGATTATTTAGTCAGCTTTGCATTGCAAATGATGAAGATTTCAACCGATTGCTGCTTCACACAGAGGTGCGCTGGCTTTCAAAAGGTACTTGTTTGACTCGATTTTACAATCTGTTTGAATCTGTGATAGAGTTCCTAGGAAACAAAGACACGGAATTGCGCGACAACCTCATCGCATCAAAAAACGATATTGCGTACTTAGCAGACCTCTATAAATTGTTTAATGATGTCAATCTCCAACTTCAAGGAGAAGACTTAAACTTGATTAAGACTAAAAATAGCATTGCTGCTTTCGTGTCTAAACTGCTATTATATAAAAGAAATATAGGCAGACGTGAATTCCATACCTTCCCATGTTTATCAGCAGTATCATTCAAGCACGACGACTTGCTTGTTTACTGTCAGCACTTGGAAAACCTCTACAATGACTTCAAGGAACGATTCGAGGACATTTTAAACATGGACATACCAGACTGGGTTTTGGATCCTTTTTCCAATGTCAACACAGCAGGACCATCTCAGTTAGAAGAAGAACTGATAGAACTGACGACAAATGAGGAATTAAAAATTAAATTCAAGAATGGCTACCAAGAATTTTGGCTGCAGAAGTCGATTTCGCAATTGTATCCAAGATTATGGTCGATTGTGCAACGATTTCTGCTAGCATTCCCATCTTCATATTTAGCAGAACGTGGATTTAGTGCTGTAGCAACATTGGTAACGAAAAAGAGAAATCGGCTCCATGTTACTGAACGCGGCGATTTACGATTGTTTTTAAGTAAAATCGAGCCTGATATTAACAAGCTTCTTAAAATGCATCAAATTCAGCCTTCTCATTAGTTAAGTTAGAAATTCGATGCCTTTAAATTTTAATAAAAATACTTTTTAATAATAATTAAGTATGCCTTTTGAGTGTTCTCTGAAACTGTCAATTTATTTATTTAGAAAGCAATAGTTTATTATGGATTATTTCATATCATCAAAACCCCTGCCTGTCCTTATAACAGGTAAGCTAAAACTTTTATTTTTCTTTTTAAATAGCGAAGAAATTCAGTAGCGTTTCAATTCCAACAATACTCAAAGTTAATCGCAGCACTTTTCACTCTTAGTAATTTTTTTTTATTTAATTCTTGTTTTCACCATGCATTATGTACGCTCTTATTTCTCTAGGGGGGCGGTATTGAAATATTCACTAGGAAAGGGGGCACCAGTTCGAAAAAGGTTGGGAACCTATGCACTACACAGTAGTGATGAAATTTGCAACAATATTTATACCAGCGACATCACCTCGAAGAATAGTGATGTTTAAGGAGATATCTACAAGCAATATCCACCGTTCTATTGCCAGAGTGAAGAAGACTTGAAAGCACATCTTCCGTTCTGTGACTCCGTTGAGTCATAAACGCCAAGGGCTGCAATGCCGTTAAGCGTGGAAATAATGGAACATTGTCAGACAAAATCTTATGTAGACTACAAATGGTGATGAAATTTGCAACAATATTAATACCAGTGACATCACTTCGAATAATATTAATGCTTAAAGAGATATCTACAAGCACTATCCACTACTCTATTGCCAGAATGAAGAATTAAAAGCTCATCCTCCGTTACTATGACTCCCTTGAGTTATAAATGTCAAAAGCTGCAATGCCACTAAGCGTGAAGGTAATGGAGCATTATCAGACAAAATCTGAAATGGTATTCCTGATTTTAGATTGAGTCTAATACATACCATGCGCGAATTCTTAATTGAAGATACCAGGAAAACACACCTGAAATGATGTAATTCATATCCTCTGTGTAACACTTTGGAAAGTATTCATGCTCCTACTGTTCATGTATTTTAGATACCAGGAATGGTAAGCAGTACATCCATTGACATTTTCGAATTTGAGGTACTACTTATCTTACAGAGATTTCTGATATCGTCTTTTAAATAAACAATATTCTTTTGTTCCATGTGGTTTGTATTATCGAATGTTTCTTCTGCACAATCTACAGCTCTTTCTTTCTGATTTTCTTCTTCTTTTTCTCAAATTTCTAACTTTAATTTGCAATAATCTTCCAGCTCTCTATTTTAATTTCGCTCACCCCAGAGAAATCTGGTGGGATGCAATTTTGGAAAGAATGGACCGTCTGTTATCGCCTACAGGCGATCTACGGACTCTAGGCTACAAGCGGCTACAGGCAGTCATTATCAGCAGTCGTTGAAGAATTATGCATAAGACTTCGTTCAGACAACGGTTTTGTTGTCATAAAGCTTTGTGGTTTAAGGCATAAAAGTCATTAAGTATAAATATGTAGTTCACTCAACCATCGAACAATGTTTGCTTCTCTATGACTGATGGTTCTTATACTAACATGGCATAAAGTTGAAAAGGTAAAATTTTTAGGCAAAATCCTTGAAACAATTTCTGTGACGTAGCAAAGTCTGGTTGCTTAGCAACGAAGCTTAGTTTAAACCTTTTATGACATAAAACCACCGTCTGAAAGAAGCTTAAATGAAGGAGATTTGTGCAGCAACTTTGGATAGAAGGCCACCAGAACCTTTGCTTTTAAATGTCACGTCATGCCCAGTTGTCACTGTTTGGATTTGGAAAATACTAATCTTGTCGTTTTCTTCTTCATATCACCTCTTTCATTTTCTTTATAACTGATAATTTATTTTCGTATCACAAGGCATCTCACAATTTTATCTTCCTAACTCGAGTGTTTTTCACTGCTGTAATTTTAGGTAACAGCCGTATACACGGCAGGATAAAAGAAATCTAAAGCAAATTTCTAACTTTAATTTGCAATAATCTTCCAGCTCTCTATTTTAATTTGGATTATTTGGATTTGGTTTCATTATTTCCTAAAACTACCAACTGCTTGTAATAAATCTTTCTAAACGAAGTTATTTCAAAATTAATCCATGAGATATGATTCTTACATAACGCTAATGATGCAGGCACATAATGAGCTCAATTTTGGCTTAGAATATTTTTATTAACAGCCAGTGAGAAAATTGTGAACTGAAACAAAATCACTCCGAACCCAAATTTCATCTTGGACACGTTTTAATCTCTTCTTTTCATTTTTCTAATCAAATGTATTTCTAAATTTTGTATGGTATCGAATTCTTCAAGGACAGGTGATTCACACTTCGCTTTATCCAAGTTGGATCTTTATCTAAAGAGAATAAAGAGTGTTCTATATGCAATGATCGCACATTTTTGTAAAGCGTTTTGGCTCCCTAATTATAATAATTATTGTTGAGCACATGCGTTACTTGCATTGTGCAAGAATCATATGACAAGGATTGATTCTGAAATACCGCAGTTTAGAGGAATTTATTATAAGCAGTTACTATTTTTACGAAGGAAAGGGTAAATGCACAAATTAAAATATAGAGTGAAAATCAAAGTTAGATTTTTGATTTACGTACTTTTATATCTTACTACGTATGTGAAACTGTAGATCTGATGGTCTGCATAATATTTTTGGTCAATATTATCATCACATACTAGATTTAAAAAAATATAAAAAACGTGTTCTATGTTTCAATAGGTGCTATATTCCCCTATATGTTTTTATGCAGTATATGCTGAATAATAAAACAAATGAAATTGGTGTTCTAAATCTGTGATTTCGAAGCATACTAGAATTCTTTTCAGTTTTCAGACGCTAGTAACATATTTGTTTAACCAAATGCCCGCCTTTCCAGTTTCCTTTCTTTGTTCCAAAGATAAGTATACATGTACCTCCACTAAAATATGTAAGTATCGTTACATGATATTTCTTGCTTGTGTCATTAACTATCATACAGCATATTTTCAGCGCCTTTTAAAAGCAAATTGCATACCTGGTAGAAAAGCAACACATGTTATTTAACTCTAATGATATATTGTCATCCAATGAAAATTATATAAGACCACCCTTTTGAAAATCACCTATAATTTTCATTTCCAAGCCCAATATTGAAAATTGCGAGTATTCCCAGGATTGAGTAAATGTGACATAAATAAGGAATTTCTGTTTAAATATCAGTCTCGATCTTTTAAATATTCCTTACGCTTAAAGCAACAGAGCATGTAAGGTGCTCATTATATTACGGAACACGCAGTTCTGTTCCTACTGGTTTGACTTGCGTGTTAGAATAGGGAACAGCTGCGTTGATAGAGGGCATATTGCTCGGAGAGGGTGGCAGTGAAGAAGTAATTCTGTCAACTTAGAAGAAAGCGCACCTTGTTGTTTAAGAATCGATAGCTGAAGGGAAAAATACATACTACCTTAGTTTTGGTTTGCTAAAAGGGTTACATTGAAAAGTATAAACAAATTGTTTACTTTCATTGAAGTTGCATTGCAGGTTCAACAATCAGAATTTGCACTAGATATATTCAGTAAAGGGACACGCTCCTTCAAATTCCATATCTTACATTAGAATAATGCACCTTACTTTTCACACTTCTTACTGTGATTTTGAAAGATGATGCATAAAACGTAAACACTGCGAGTGATATTATCTAGATGTCAGAATGATAGAATCAAGAAAGGTTTGAATAATTCTTTAAAAAGTTAGTTTGTAATAATAATTTAACTATGTATGTGGGAATCGTGCCTCAACGAAGCACCAGATGTCGCTATCTACATCTACGGTAGAAACGCTCCAGGTAAACACATCTTCCACGTGGATAGAGAAGGCAGAGAGAAGCAGTCTAACGGAACGCTCGCGAAGGAGCTAGAACTAGACGCTTACCGGTTGCGCGTAGGTAATCGGATCTGGACTTATCCAAAGTGACCACGCGTAGGAGGTCAGCTGTTGTATTGTGATACCTTTCCAAAAACATATTTAATCCATCTGTATATACTCATCCCGTTTATCTTTTGTTCTGTGAGCCAAGAATAAAACCTGATACTTTGAACAGTGGGCGTGATCTCTATTTATTGATAAGACGTCACCCCCACAACTATGGGGGCTCGAAGCCGGCGAACTGCAGCAAAGGTACTGTGAAACTTTTTCTTCCTTTATTTCTTCAAGATAGTGCTACTTCTGTTTAATTTTTAAAATGAGTTTCTTAAATAATTCAAACAAGAGTGACTTAAAATTAATTGCTGAAAAAATTGGAAAGAATATTCCAGAAAATACCAAAAAAGCTGACATTAGAAAAATTATCGAAAATCCTTATGTCTCTAAAACGAACGTTGAATTTGTTCGTGCCGTTGGCAAATCGATCGCCGAGGATCGGACGCCTAAAACAAGTAATGAACACTGTCTGTTAGAGATCGAACGTCTTAAATTAGCCCCAAATTGAGAAGCGGATTGAGCTAGAAAATTTAAAATCACAATCATTATCGGGTGATAGAAGAAACGCGCAGACTAATGTTGAAAATCTACTAAAAAGTGTTAAAACGCTTACAATCTCTATTCTTGAGCGGCCAGAGGCATTGCATTTGTTTTTCATTTCATTGGAAAAAGCTTTTGTCACCAAAGAAGTTCCTAAAAAGAAGTTCCTAAAGACTTACAGGCTGAGATACTAATTAATTTGCTAGGGGTTAAAGCTAATAATGTTTTAACACACGCAACTGAAGAAGAACTGTCGGATTACGAAAAACTAAAAGAGTTGTTTTTAGCTGAATTTCAGCCGACACCCAGAGAGATTCTTAAAACCTTTAAACATGCTCAACGCGCAACAAACGAGTCGCATGTTCAGTTTGCATCGCGATTGACCGCAACATTCGAATACTACTGTCAGGTCAGGGAAACACAAAAGGATTTTAAAAAGTTATGTGATTTAATTGTTGCAGATAAATTGTATGAAACTTTGGATTTTAAAACGAAAAAATACATAGGTATTCGCGACGGGAAAACATGGTTTAATCCAACCCAGTTAGGGCGGGAATGTGATTTATATTTCTCATCCCGAGGAAAATCGTTGTCTGAAATACCTAACCCTAAAATTCAGTCTAACGAATCGAAAGTGCGAAGTGTGCAGAACCAAAGTATTCAGAATGACTCAATCCGTCGAAGCAAACCGCATGTCATTCCGTTGACGCTAGAGAGATCATGTTATGTCTGCGGGGGAAAGGGTGAAAATTTTCATTTCGCTAGGGATTGCGTAAAACGTAAACAGAGCGAATCGCATAAGGAACCAGAAAGAAAAAACAAAACAAGTGTTAATAACGTCATTTTTATTAACGAGTTGCAATATGCTGATATTTTAGTAGAAAATAAAAAAGTAAAAGCACTTATCGATTCGGGCGCTCAAGTTCCGGTCATAAATTCATCATTCATTCAAATAAAAACACCACTGGAGGGTAAAATAGTACTTAGCTCATGTTTTGACGAACAAAAAGAGGCAAATATCGCTAGAGTAGGATTATTTTTAAATAGCAATTCACCAAGGTTAGAAATCATTGTTGCAGCTGTAAATAAATTATCTGTTCCTCTAATTTGAACACCAAACATTTATACTCAACTTCTAAAGGTAAGTCGGGAAGAACAAAATAAAACATCTAATCCTAATACCGAAAATGATTTTAAAAGTGAATCATCGTTACAAGAGTGCTTTTTATTAAATTTTGCAAATGTGATTGATGCATGTGATATGGATTTCTTGCATGTTACTGATGTGAATATTCGTACGGATTTGTCATTATTGATTCGTAATTATAAACCAAATAAAACCAAAGACACGAATTTAAAAATGAATATTGTGTTAAAAGATGATATTCCAGTATCGCAACGGTCTCGGAGATTACCGTTTGCTGAGCAAAAAATTGTTGATAAACAGATAGACGAGTGGTTGCAAATGGGGATAATTAAACCATCTTGTTCCGAATACGCATCCCCAATTGTGTTATGTAAGAAACGCGACGGAACGCATAGATTATGCGTAGACTTCAGACAGTTAAATAAAAAAATAGTGAAAGATTCTTTTCCTATGGCCCAGGTAGAGGAAGTACTTGATCATTTGGGGGAAGCGAAAGTTTTTTCAACTTTAGATTTGAAAAGTGGTTTATTCCACGTTCCAGCCGATGAAAAATGTACGAAATATTTAGCATTCATTTGTCATGCAGGTTTATTTGAATTTTTAAGAGGTCCGTTTGATTTGACCACAAGTCCTAGTGTATTTTTACGATTTATCTATAATGTATTCAGGGAATTAATAATGGATAATACAGTTGTAATTTACATGGATGATTTTATTATACCTTCCCGTGATGAGAAAGAGGGCTTAGAAAAACTTAAACGAGTTTTAAAAGTAGCTTCAGAATATGGACTAGAAATTAATTTTAAAAAATGTCAATTCCTTAAACGAAAAGTTGAATTTCTCGGTTATTTAATTGAAGAAGGTACAATTCATCCGTCCCCAAATAAAACGCTTGCAGTTAAGAATTTTCCTCAACCTAAGAACGTTAAGCAAATGCAAAGCTTCCTAGGTCTCAGAGGCTATTTTAGAAAATTTGTACCTGGTTATTCGAAAATAGCCAAACCATTGAGCGATATGCTTCGCAATGGTGTAGAATTTGAATTTGGGCCAAGACAGAAGCAGGCATTTGAACACCTCAAAGAACTTTTAAGCCAAAGTCCCGTACTTCATATCTTTCAGCAGGGAAAACCTTTGGAGTTACATACGGATGCTAGTAGTCATGGTTCAGTGCAGCTCAGATGATGGACAGCTGCATCCAATCCATTACATGAGTAAAAAAAAACATCATCTCAACAAGAAAAAATGTCAAGTTATGAAGTCGAAGTGCTAGCGATCGTCGAAGCATTGAAAAAATTTCGAAGTTATCTTTTAGGCACAAAGATCAAAATAGTCACAGATTGCGATGCATTTCAGAAGACAATGCAGAAAAAAGATCTGACACCAAAGATAGCTAGATGGGCACTACTACTCGCAGAGTTCGAATATGAAGTTATCCACAGACCCAATCAACAGATGAGACATGTCGACGCATTAAGTAGGCATGCTGTGTGCATGGTCACTCGTTCGCAAAGGGAAATCACTACTAAGATTGCAACAGCGCAAGAAGCTGATGAGCGTCTTCAACTATTGAAAACTCTGGTCGAGAAAGGACTTAGAGATGACTATCTGCTAAAAGATAATGTGTTGTATCTGCAGGAGAGAGGTCGAGAACTCATCGTTGTGCCGGAAGCGATGGAATTCGAGATCATCCGTGGCATACATAACAAAGGACACTTTGCCGTACAGAAAACAGATCTGTTAAAAAGAGATTTTCATATTTCGAATGCTACAAAGAAAATAGAGCACGTTATAATGAACTGTGTCGAATGCATCCTACGTAAAAAAAGCGAGGCAAAGTAGATGGTCTATTGAGCCCAATTCCAAATGACAACGTTCTTTTAAGCACATACCACGTCGATTACAACAGTCGGTCGGTACCGTTATTGCCGAAATGCCTCCATAATAGAGGAAGTTTATCCGGCTCGATCGATTTCAACAACCCCTTGCCATCTAGAGATAAGAGATACCGACATATCTTTACAGTGGTAGATGCTTTTACAAAATTCGTCTGGTTTTACCCAGTCAAGACGACATCAACGGCAGAAGCTGTACAGAAGCTAAAAATCCAACAAGCTGTCTTCGGAAATCCTTCAAGAATTATCTCTGACAAAGGATCTGCTTTCACTTCAAAGGACTTTGAGGATTACTGCAAAGACGAACTTCGTCAATTCCTTCGTCTGACGAAGGAATTGAGCACATACAAATCACAACAGGCGTTCCAAGAGCCAACGGCCAAATTGAAAGAATTCATGGAAACCTTATCCCAGTGCTTGCAAAACTGTCAGTAGATGATCCTGCCAAATGGTTCAAATTTGTTCCTGACGTCCAGATTCCTGAATCATCAACAGCACCGTCAGTAGATCCACTAAATTCACTCCTTTCGAGCTGATGACAGGCGTGAAAATGAGAAATAAGGCAGACCAAAGAATTAAAGAAATCCTCGATGAAGAATTTCTGAACTCCACAATCCAGCAGAAAGAGTCTATTCGTGAAGAGGCCAAAGCGAATGTCTTAAAACTGCAGGAGGAGAACTGACGACAGTACAATAGACGTCGTAGAACCGCTCCACTCTACAAAGTCAACGACCTAGTAGCCATTAAAAGAACCCAGTTAGGAGGAGGTCTCAAGCTAAGACCTAAATTCTTAGGACCTTATAAAGTGGTCAAGACTAAGCCACATGACCGCTGCGACGTAGTAAAAGTAAGAGCTCATGAAGGACCTGAATCAACTTTCACTTCGGCAGACCACATGAAGCTTTGGTCTGATGGAATTGCAACCTGAGATCATTCTTTTGCTAACTATTTTTCAACTATTGCTTTTTCTTTTTCTTTTTTTTGTATTTTGTTTTTGCAGATGTATTCCAGTGTTCGGAAGTCCTCACCTGTCGATGGCCGAGCGTTGTGTGAATCGTGCCTCAACGAAGCACCAGATGTCGCTATCTACATCTACGGTAGGAACGCTCCAGGTAAACACATCTTCCACTTGGATAGAGAAGGCAGAGAGAAGCAGTCTAACGGAACGGTCGCGAAGGAGCTACAACTAGACGCTTAACCGGATCTGGACTTATCCAAAGTGACCACACGTAGGAGGTCAGCTGTTGTGTTGTGATACCTTTCCAAAAACATATTTAATCCATCTGTATATACTCATCCCGTTTATCTTTTCTTCTGTGAGCCAAGAATAAAACCTGATACTTTGAACAGTGGGAGTGATCTCTATTTATTGATAAGATGTCACCCCCACATGTATGGATTCCATATTACTGGCTTAAAATGAAGAATTTATTTTAAACTTGAGAACAAACCTTACACTAATTTATAAAATTATTATATACTAATATCTCAATTCTAAATATGAAACTAAATGGTACTTATTTGAATAAATTATTAAAATATAAGGTTAAGTTCAATTTAGTGCAGTCAAAACACTAGATTAATTCTCTTTGTCTTCTCTTTATCGTCTTTATCTTCGAACCTAGAATGTTCAACTGATAGCAACAGACTCAAAATCAAAGCTAAAACATTTTATTTCCACTTGAACTGGAATTTAGAGTAAACCTAAAACGTTACCTAAATTAGCTTCCATTTCTTGCGAGCTGGGCAGAAAATAATGATTCAAATTATTCAGTGAACAAATTCAAAGCCTAAGAACTGGCTCCGGGATCATTAATTCTGTTTTAGCTTACTTGGTCGTACTTTGTATTTACGTGGTTGCAAGCTTACTTGATCGTATAACAGCGTTAAAAGCAGACCGCAGAGAGATGTGTTTTAGCGCGTCCAGATGCGGTTGCCTACAGTCTCTCTCAAATTTCTCCTCTAACTTCAGAACGCTTCCTTATTTACGTGTTCGTTGGAAATGGTCCACCAGTCATCTAGCCATCTGATCTACGTGAAAGCTATCCAGACTGCACAAAAAGAGAGATCGAATTAAACCCACAAGACAGTGGAATATCTGTCCAAATTTTAGTAAAGGATGTACGCAGAGGGTGTTTCAAGAGTCTCTTCTGTTTCGTTCTCCTACCATCGACCTCTGTCTAGGGATTTCAGCCGAACAGTAGTTTCAATGTCCACAGACCAAAAGCATTAAAAAAATGCATGCATATTTCAGGATTCGAACCTGTGCACAAAGTTATGGAACCCTGCTCCCGTATTATCATGCTGGCAATGAGATTCCTTTTGAAAATCAGGTTCCTGCTTGTTATTTAAACTCACTGTACTTGAACCTTCTGGTGGAGGGAACAAAACAGCAGATGCGCAGGAAAAAACGTGTTAATTAAAATTCACATCGCAGGGAATCCAGCCAGCCTTTTCATTTTCCAGGAATCGAACGCAGGATGAATTACCAGGGTTCAATGTACCTCAGATTTGCGGCACTCGAAAAAAAATATGACTAGTTATATAATGTATTATTCCTGGTCATGGTAATATATTAGTTAAAAACACCATATTGGTTCTGAGTTCGAAAAAATTCAAAAAGCCGTGTCATAATGCTTCGAAAATAACATGTTTCAAAAGAAAACACGAAAAGGCAAGGGGACTTCAGATATCCGAACCAAATGGGGTTTTAGAGTATATGGATATTAGAAAAATCTAGATAATAGAATTATATATATTAAGTAGAGGTAATGTACATTTAGCCTAATGCATATGATAAAATTTGCTATTACCATATTTAATTTCAATAAACTGTGGCAAAAGAAATAAAACTTAGAAAAATGAAAAAACTCACTTTTTTCGAGGAAAAAAATGTTAGAATTTCAGATTGTTTATTACTTGCTTAAACGTGTAAGCAATTTGTGTTTCTACAGAATGGAACAATCAAATTCGTTTTTATTTGAAAAGCTCTTAAAACTAAAAGTATAATTTTTCATTGATCTTTTTCCAATATTTTTCTAATGTAAAAAAATAAGACCATTTTTCCTAATTTTCCTAAGGAAAAAACGAAATTAATTTTTGCTTGGAAAACAAAACAAAATGCTTAACCTCTTTCTATTCAATTAAAATTAGTAATTAATAAATAATTAAAAATGTGTGACCCTGTGTACAATGATTTGATAACTTACGTAATTATATTTTTATTGGGCTTACGTATCACATACTCTGCTGCTGAAAGAAACTGCATGTATAAAGATTTATCGGGCTAGTTATCATGAGAAATTCAAAAGATTGAGTCTTTAGCTACTTTGCAATTGTAGACGCATACTTAATAAAAATTAAAATATACCTTACATTCTTTAAGACAGGGCCTGAAAAGCACATTATCTCATTATGCCAATAGAATTGTTTGCTCTTGCACGGAGAACACATATGCAAACTTTGACGTACAGCGAGACAATATTATGAAAAGTTGAATAGAGTTGTTGTTGTTGAACACAAAGTTGAAAGAAGATACTTTTTCCAATAGTGTTAACACAGCACACGCTGCATGGGGCGTTAGCAAAACTAGGCATGTTAGGAGACAATGGATGGAAGATCGACATCAGATGACAGGAACAACTATTACCATGACTGAACTAGAAGATGTTTATTATACGCATAACTATAATGGATCATGATAAACATCTACAGCGGACTTTGCCCAAAGTGTCTTTGAAAATTGGTCTTCAACGAATCTTTAATGTGTGGGGCTCTTCGTGGTCTTACAGAAAAGTCAAGATACTGGGAGGCAAGAGCACTTCTTAGGCAATGACTTTGGTCTTTTTCTTCTTTGTTCTATTGTTTGTAAGATTTTAGTTCTTTGTAACTTTTCGCCTAGCCATTGGAAATAAAAAAAAGTATCTTTGATAATTTCTTTGGTAATTGTTAAACCGAAGGCATCCACTTTTTCCAAAAGGTGAAGTTTATTCACCTTTTGGAGAGATGTCAGAGATTACAGTAGAGTAGAGCTTGAAGACACTGACACAATGAATAGGGAAATCACCTAGTCCAACGAGACTAAGTTAACTTGGAGACTACCCGAACCTTATTCCTTAACACCATGTTGAATGCAATCTGGATGGCCGTATTGTAAAGTGTTTTAATGATTTTACTATCAGGATCACGCTGGTAGATGCTAGTCCATTTCATTCGCGCTCTTGCCATATTGGTTCTGAGTTCCGTATGGTATGAAAAAATATGGTATGATAAATCACATATGGTATGAAATGTTTGCTTTATATTGGTGAAAATTTGGAAGCAGAAGGCAACAAAATCATCGTCGATTTGAAATACAATAAAAGAATGCTACTGCCCATAGCATATACATTGATCAACATTTGTGTAACAACCACAGGAGACAAGAGACTATCAGTAGAGCAGCTACACCATCATTTCGACTTTCAGCTTTAGCGCTCTATTGATAGAAACTCTCTACCATCCACTTTCAGCGGCGTTTATTTGGAAAAAAAATTTTACAGAGTTAAATGGTTGTACAAACATACATGTGATATAGAGAAACACATTATTCAGGTCCTGTGGTATTTACATAGATGACAGTGTTTACAAGTGTTACGTAGCACAGATACGTAGCATAATACATTCTATGGTCCATGTTTGCCTCATCACCAGATTTTATTCCCTTAGAACAGTGATTCTCAACCACAGTGCCGCAGCCCTTTGTGTGCCGCCAAATTCTTAAAGTGTGCAGCCAAATTTTAGAAATGTGTATAGTGAAAATTTTAATGGATTTAATCATAGTATATGGCACACATGAGAATTGACGAAATTCGGTTTTTAAGACATTAATAAGCGCGCCAATTGTTTTATCCACGCCGATTTTCGTTGTCTGAGGGACAGCGTATTTCGGAGCATTTTCGTGCATATTCAGTACATATTTAAATTGAGAAGTTCTGATTGGTGCAGATGGGAGACTAGCTTACTTATCAGATATTTTTGCTATTTTAATAACATAAATTCAAGTCGGTATCGGTATCTCTACCTGGTAAAGCGGCGTATAGTAAGATTTTGCTTTTACCGCTGCATTGGATTTTATTTGCTTTGGTTTCAAAAGTTGTAAGGCGGAATTCGCCACCGCCTTTTAAAAGGCGAAATTGTTCAAGTACTACTGTACTGACGTTGATAGATTCATAGTCTTGGAGCTTTGTCAAGGTAAATGCAGATACACAAAGTCTCTGGTAAGTAAAATATACGAAATAAAGTTGAAAAATACGAAAATTATGTACACTATTTACACTTTTGAAACACACTAAATAAAGTCTTTATCTTTGTAGAAAGTCTCTAAGATAAATGCTACCGTCTGACATTATGGAAAATAGTTGTAGGGCGTTTTATCGCATGCTCGATGGTGGGATTATAATTGATGAGATCTCGTAAGTGTTCATAGCTTGAATTTTCTACGTTCTTGAAGAAGCTGTGACTTGTGGTTAATATTTGGTCTGCGATCGGCCTAATATCCAGTTCTTTATGAATGTGCTCGTTTCTGATGAACCATGAAGCATTTGTAATTTCTCTGAGTAGTTTATTTTGAAATATTTGTATAAATTCACGTATCGCTAT
This sequence comes from Stegodyphus mimosarum, assembly GCA_000611955.2. Lineage (NCBI taxonomy): Eukaryota > Metazoa > Arthropoda > Arachnida > Araneae > Eresidae > Stegodyphus > Stegodyphus mimosarum. The sequence goes on along the minus strand of KK116226.1, from coordinate 125,292 downwards.
CTCTATCTGGTAAAGCGGCGTATAGCAAGATTTGCTTTTAGGCTTTGGTTTCAAAAGTTGTAAAGCGGAATCATATATTCAAGTACTCAAGGGCCGAAAGAAAACGTATTAAATTCAACAGATAAACTGGTGGGACTCCGAAAATAAATAACTTTATGGAAAAATAAAGCTCAGGAAAGCAATTTGGAAAAGTTTGAGTCAGTTCCAAATGATTTTAATAAAGTTATTCATGGTATTAACTGACCATTTGACATTAGAGGAGAGAATTATTCATTATTTCCCAAATTTAGATATAAAAAAAATTGATGGCGTTCGTAATCCATTTGTGTTAACGAATACTTTTGTATTTGAAATAACTTTGAATGTAGAACAACCGATTTCGCTTTCTAATAATCGAGATTTAATTTTAAAATGTTCAGAAGAATCAATTAATCCATTTTACATTAACATTAGATGCGATTATCCCATGATGGCCAAAAAAGTTTCAAAAATATTATTGAAGTTTTCTACACCTTATTCGTGTGAATTCGGATTTTCAGTATTAACCAACATAAAAACAAATAAAAGATCGAAATTGTTAAATGTAGAGGACGATACGAGAGTAGCATTGTCATTTTGACGACCCAATATAAATGAAATTATCAAAAAAGATGAAGCTCAATTTTCTCATTGAAAGTATTCTTGCTATTAACTTGCAATTAATATCTTAACGTACAAGTAATTTTGTAGTGCATATTATTTTATTTTACATTCAAAATTATTATCATAAACTATTTCACACAGAGTATTGTTGGTAAATTAACAACTCCTAAACTTGTCTTTTTCTTTGTGCGCCGACGAATTTTGAAATCACTGAAAGTGTGCTGCTAAAAAAAAGAAAAAAAAAAGAAAAGAAAAAAAAAGGGTTGAGAGTCACAGCCTTAGAACATGCATGGGATATTTTACGAGGCATTTGTTTTTTATATCATTACGCCAACTAAAATTGTTGATTTATGGTGCATATTCAGTCGACATGGATGGCATTTTTCAGGAACGATGCGTGATCAGTTGTAAACGTTAAAAAAAACTAACAAGATACTGAATTTAACACGTTCTTTAAATTTGGGGTTTTGAAAATTTCATTATTTTTATCCCACATCCTGTGTATTCTTTCTTGTAAATCATGTATTTTTTGATATTGCAATTTCTCTGAGCAACAGTATCTTTACGGAGCATTGCATATGATATACCATCTGCAGAAACTATAATTACAGGAGCCAGGTGGCGCTGTGCGTCTGACTTCTTTTTGAGTTGAATTAATTGCGATTGAGACTGCGAAAGAATGGTTAACTATGAAATGTTAAGTGCGCACTCTATATATAAGGACAAGAAGCAATTCAAATGCTAGATTTCTATTATTTTCCGAAAAAAGCGACATATTTTAACCGCAACATCTGAAAATAGCAACATACCAGAATATCTGGAATAATATTGTTGTGTGCATACGGGTTCGTAATGGATTAAATGCACAAGTCGATAAAAACTTACTAAAAATTATTCTTTTCACAAGAAATAAATAAAATGCTGAAATATTTCCTCAGAGATATTTGTACAGTATCACAATATCTCAAACGCTAAACAGAACTCAAATCAAAACACAGAAAGTTAATCCAATCTCCCAGCGAATTCGCTACAATCAATAACAGGATTAAGTAAACGAAACGCTGATTTCTGAGAGCCTGTCTTAAAAAGTAGAAAAGGGTATGAGATGGTAAGTTAAAAAGTAGAAGACGCATTGGAATGACACTATTTGCTGTCTTCAAAAATAAACATTCGTCAAGTTGTGCTTTTAACTTCGTTTAAAACAATGGCAACTGACCTGAGGTGTTTCAGTTCGGCTTTTATAAGCTTTTTAATTACTCACGAGGACATTCTGGTAAAATCTATTTTCTCGATTTTTCTGGATGGCAGCAGCAATTACGAGATATTTATTTATTAAATATTAAATGCACGCGCTCTTGTATTTTTACTTTTCCGACGTAACTTTCTCTTCACAAATCGTCTGCGTTGCACGGGAAAATAAAACAATTTTAATTACAATTCTAAATAAATAGCTAAATAAATACCACATCCGTAAAAATATGGCATCTCTTCAATGAAGTAAGACTCGCGTAATATTCCATCCTCTTAAAAATGATTAATAATTATTTTCTATTTGATAATAATAAGTATATATGATGCAACAGGCTGTGTAAGAGGAAAAACAAATTGAAACTTACCAGTCTTTATTTCTGGAGATAGTCTTCAACATATCGACAGACAGCAGAAAAATTATACCAATTATTGCTGGCAGTTTGCCATTCCTAAAAAACATAAGTAAATAATTATAGAAGCACGAAATAATTTCATACAAGGTAGAGATGTGAAAGAACTCTGGTTATGAGAATTCTGATTAAAGAAATCGCTCTGAAAATTAAATGTAAACAATAATCAATATAACCAATACCACATGCTTTAAAGATATTAAGAAACGTTCGGATTATCGTAAAGGGTAGGAATATTTATTGAGCTGTAATACAAAATCGACTCTAATTCTTCCGGTCCCATTGCTCCTTTCTCTCCTCCTCCTAAAAATATCTACTTTGTTCTTGATTAGAGAACTAGGAAGAATTAAATAAATATGTGCATAGATAAAAATTTGTCTACATTTCTCCCTTAAAATAAGTTGGTTTTATTGCAAATTAATCATGAAAGTATGTTATCTTAACTTTTTTCCAACTGAAATTCACATTTTATTTAAAAAGAGGTAACACATTTTTTATTCAACTAAAAGATAATAATATTAAAAAAAATCCGATTAATTTAAAATTAGGCAAAGATAAAAGCTTAGAGTGGAGCAGATTTTGAATAAAATTTTGTCATCTGGAGGACACTCAGTCTTCTCTTGTCTATAGGAGGGAAAAAATGGACTGACTGACTGACTGAGCAATCTATAGCCAAAGTGCAGTCCTGAGGACCGCGTTTCTGGCTCAATCAGTATAAGCCTGAAGGCGCTTCATGTAATTACATCTTCAGTTTGTCGGTGTGACAAAGAATTCAGGAGGAGGAAAGGGGGGCCAAACATCACGGCCGCAAGAAAAAACGCGCAAGCGATATGGACAGGACGAGTGGCATGAAATCATCAAGTGAAAGGGAAAACCCTGAAAGCAAACATGATAAATACAACATAATACAAACATAATACAAATAAATTTAAATACTGAAAATACAAGTCATGAAATTATAATAAAAATACATACAAAAATAAATACAGAAATCACTATGTACAAAAACCATTATACAACCTAAGTGGGGAAGTTTGAGTCACAAGAGAGGTGATCCGCTAGCGGTCTGACCTCCTCATCCTCTGCTAAAATTTCGTAACTGAACATATTTAAATCTCTCATATACTTGCAGTCCATAGCTTTGTCGAAGAATTGCCTGTTCAGCCTGTGTATATGCTCCTTGATGGTCTCAATTTTTAAATCCCGATGGAGGGTAGCATTACTCACAAAATAATGTGCATTGGTAATTATTCTTAAGACAGTATTCTGTATAACTTGTAACTTGTGCAAGTCGTTACTTTGAATCGTCGACCAAGCCGGCGAGGCATATGCCAAAATCGGTCTTATTGTAGAGGTATAGACAAGTCTTTTCCTCCTCAAATCCAAGTTCTAAAATTTACCTATTAAGCATTTTAAATTGTTGATTACCCCATAGGCCTTTTTTTTAATATTAGAAGTATTATCATGCCAATTTAGCTGTTCATTTAGTACGACTCCTAAGTACTTTGCTTGCTTGACTTGTGGTATTTCAACGCCAAAAAGGAAAAGCTTCTGTTGAACTGGGATCTTTCTGTGCTTGCGTCTAATAATGAGAAGCTGAGATTTCGAAGCATTTATCGAAATCCGCCAACGTGTGCACCAGTTTTCTAACGCTTGCATTTGGTCTTGAAGCTTCATTACAGCATAATTGGGATTTGCAGACTTCACAGCCAAGGCCGCGTCGTCTGCATAACAGCCTAAGAAATAATTATTTCCAAGATCCGTCTTCGGGAAGTCCGCTACATAAAGAAGATATAAAATTGGCCCTAAAATGGTCCCCTGGGGGACTCCTGCGTTAATTTTCCTCTGACTAGAGTATTCTTTTCCAATGGAAACAATAAATGAGCGATTGGTAATAAAGGATGCAATTAATTGCACCATTTCTCTTCTTAATCCTTGGTGAATCAATTTATAAATGAGCCCCTCATGCCAGACGCGGTCGAAGGCTTTCGCCACGTCTAGCATGAGGATGGCTATCGTCTGCTTCTTATGTATTGCATCACCACAAAACTCAACCAGGCGAACAAGTTGTTTCGTCGTCGATAACTTCTTTCGGAAGCCGAATTGCTCAAGGGGTTGTATACTAAGATGCGTCTTCAGTCTATTTAAAATTATTAAATGGGAGGAGTGAAAGCCATTTTATACTGCAAAACAAATCGGAAACGAACATAGCGCCATCTGTAGAGGAAAATATGCGTTCGCTTTCGCTTTGTTCCATCTAATGATTTTCACGTAAAACAGATATCGTTCCTCCCATCTTTGGAGAGTTATTTTTCTCCTGAAAAAGAAGGGATCTATGTTTAATCATGCATGCAATCGATTGAGTTTTATTCAAAATGCTTTCGAATCTAAGGTTACTTTTCTGCCTAATTTTAATTTTTCACTGGCATATGTCTCCTCCAAGTAAATCAGACTAATACGGGTTTCTTTATTTCATAAAGATCACACGGCAAACTAAACAAATTTGTTTCTGTTTTACCTCATAACCTTATAACTTCAAGAATCAAAATCTTTAACCAGACTAGAAAATTAAGTTGAATCTTCGAATTAAATAAAAGAGAAATTTCTAAGACACACTTACAAACAGAATTTTTTTGGCTTTGTTTTTCACTATCTCCTATGATAAACACCAAGATTTGCATTTCTTAGTCGCCAAGATCAAAATAAAAAGAACATTCTGCTACATGAAAGAAGCTAACTAAGTTTTGATAGTGTATAAAATAATAATTTAATAACTTTTAATTTTGAAAAGGAATGTAAATATTTTATATGCGAACCAACAATATGTTCTATGATATTATAGCTCGGAACATTTCGAGAACACTGGTATTTTACCATTTTAGATAGTTCTCGCAGGGAAAGGATTTACTATTTTAACACACGTTGACGTAATTACATGAAAAGCCATTTTATCATAATGGTAGTTGTAAAAGATATTTTATAATTATGAAGAGCAAATGAAAAGGCTCGACAGTTTAATAGATAAGTTATGAACTCACTTAGACGCTTCTCCAACGTATCTTATTTTCAGAATTGTTATATGCAGTTATGCTTCAGGAACACTTATTCTACTTTAAGAAGATAATTTTAAATGTAGATATACGATTACTTACATCTTATGCACATACATTCGTACGCATATCGTATTTTTATTAAAAATGCTAATTTTTAAGTAAGGAAATTGTTAAATATCTCAACACCACATTTAAAACATTAAGTTGATGCGAGAGAAAACTACTGTTATAGCTTTCCAGCTTTCGATGTTCAACCAAGCTTTCGATTTCATGTCTTTTCAAATATCATTTAGCGGTTGCTGCTAGTTTTAGGTTTAAACTTTAGGCGGGCCGGAAAAAAAAATCAATATTCATAGAAACGTAGATTTATTTCGAATAATACAATAATAAACATATATATATATTTATATAGAAAAGAACGAGAAAAATTTAATGTTTACGTCCTGATACTTGACATCTCTTCTCTGCTATTATCTTTCCTATTTTGGGGAGAAATTTTGTTTGCAGTGATAACTTTCAACGCCGACCCAAGGTAAGCATCATTAATACGGTTTCTAATAAGAGACTTATTACCTTCCATGACTGAAAATAACTGCTCGCACCGATAAGTGCTACCAAACATGGAAATAATTTCATAAGCGAATTTTCGAGTATTTTCAAACCTGGTTGGTAAATATTTGTAAAATTCAGGCACGCCCACTTCAATGAATTTCGCTTTCAAATTTGAGTTGCATTGAATCTCCATCACCTGCATTTGCATATGGCTGGGTACTGAGTCAATACTTATTGAGAAAATCGAAGAAAACCAAAAAAAAATTGTCTTCGAGGGAACTAAAATCATTAAACCTCGTTTCAAATTCAGTTGTTAAACTTGCAATTTTTTCTGCGTATTTTTGATACGAACAAGTATCATCTAAACTTGATTTGTTCATGCTGCACGTCGGGAAGTGCGTCAAATCTTCATTTTTAAGTTGTTTGTCCCAAAGAACTAGTTGACATTTGAATGCTTTAATTATGTCAAACATGTTCGTAATGGTATGATCTTTTCCCTGTAATGATAAATTTAAATCGGTTAAGTGTTTGGTTATATCAACTAATAAAGATAAATCTTGTATCCATATTGGATCGTAAAACAAACTTACGTCTTGATTTTTCGTTTTTAAAAACTGACATATTTCTTCTTTCAAATCCCAGAATTGTTTGAGAATCTTGGAGCAAGATAACCAACGTACCTCGGTAGAGTAGGACGAACCCGAATATTCGCTATCTAACTCACTTAAGAAAGCAGTGAATTGACGCTGATTTAAACCTCGAGATATTATAAAATTTAGAACTTTTTTTATATATGATAAAACATTCTCCATATTTATTACTTTCGTGCATAGAACTTCTTGATGTATAATACAATGCATATGATGAATGTTTGAACCGTGAATTTCACCAAGTTTTTTTCTTAGTAATGCTACGAAGCCCTTGTTTTTCCCGGTCATTGATGGAGCGCCATCTGTAGCTACAGAATTTAATTTTGCCAAAGGTAGATTGTATTTCTGCAGAAGTCCAAAAACACAAGTAAATATATCTTCTCCTGTGGTAGTACCAGGCATCGGTATTAGTTCCAGTAATTCCTCAAAAATGTTAAAATTCTTGTCACAAGAACGAAGAAACACTGCTAATTGAGCTTTGCCACTAATGTCCGTGCTCTCGTCACAGGCAATGGAGAAACTTTCGAAACTAGATGATTTTGCTTTGATCTGATCACTTAAATTCGCGGCTAAATCAGTAACTCTTTCCTTAACTGTATTTCGAGACAATGAAATTGATTGAAAAGCCTTCACATTTCCAGGACAAACAATTTCTCCAGCTTTCATTAGGCATTCCTTGATGAAATCACCGTCAGTAAAAGGTTTCGAATATTTAGCTATCAACTCGGACAAGACGTAGCTTGCATGTACCGCCGCTTCACTTTCTTGCAATACTTTACTAAACATGGACTGTTGCTTTTTCACTCCTAACTTGAGCTCTTTCAACTTTTCTTCTCTGATTAATCCTTCGTAATTGTTATATTTCGATTTGTGTTGTTCGTAATGACGTTTAATATGTGTTAATAAAACTACTGTTATAGCTTTCCAGCTTTCGATGTTCAACCGAGCTTTCGATTTCATGTCTTTTCAAATACCATTTAGCGGTTGCTGCTAGTTTTAGGTCAGGGATGTCAAACTCATAGGTACAAACAAGGTTTAACTTTAGGCGGGCAGAAAAAAAAATCAATATTCATAGAAACTTTGGTACATTAATAGTATTATTACATATCAAGCAGATTATTTTATCTTTTATTTCACAGCAAAAATATTCTAATTCCCATTTTACTTGTAATATTCTATGTTCGTCAGCAATTTTTCGTTTAATTTTACTACCACTTGGTTTTGATATAGACATACTGAATACAAAGGGCTGGAATAAACACGGTTAACGTTAAAAATTTAACAAAAATTTATTCTTTCCACAAGAGATAAATCAAAATGCTGAAATATTTCTTCAAAAATATCCTAACAATATCACAAAATGTCAAACGTTTAGCAAAAGTCAATTCAAAACAGAAAAACTAATTATATCTCACAGCGACATCGCTACAAATCAATCACAGCATTAAGTAAACAAACAGTTCGCTAAACTACAGCTACTACTGAGATGAGTTGTTTGTTCTCGGCTTTTATAAGCTTTATAATTAATTTCTCGAATATACTGGAAACATCTATAAATATCTGGATTTTTTTGGATGGCAACAGCAACTACGAGATATTTATTTATTAGGTATTAAATGCACGCGCTGTTCTATTTTAACCTTCCAACGCAGCTGTCTTTTCAAAAATCGTCTGCGTTGCTAAGGCAACATGAAGCAAATCTAATTACAATTCTAAATAAAAAAAAAAAAACTAACTAAATAAATAACTATGAAATCCGTAACAATATGAATTA
>KK116226.1:57813-112810 GCA_000611955.2 Stegodyphus mimosarum | reverse complement strand
GTCTCCCTGTCGAGTTGCCGTTTCAATGGACTTAATCTAAAATAATTGATTATCCATCATAATGAAGTCTTTATCAATCTGTTCGCTCAGAATCACATCTCCCGCAGATTAATTTCTGCCTATGAATATTTTCATCGCGCGTATATTCTATTACTTGCACTACCTACACACGCTACATGCCAATGTCAGTCAGTCCTTTCCGCTTTTTGCTTTAGTGTTTTGTATTGTGTATAAAAAAAATTATAAAAACCAAAAAAAAAATAAAACTAAAAAAATACAAAAAAATAAAACCTAAAAACTTATAAAAATAATTATGAATATTTAAGTTTTATAAATTCTCGCTATCCCTAAACTTCCTCGAGCCTGTGGCTCCTTCTATTGAGCATCTTGAAAATCATTATGCTTTTTTCCTATTTCTGCTCACTTTTAGTAATTCTGATGTGGAGGTACGTGGTTTTGAACCACAGGCACTCCGTAAAACATAATCATTGGCATTTGCTCATGCATGACTCAAAGATTACGTAACTAAAACACGCCTACTTCCACAATTTTATCGAATTTAAATGTTATTCCTAGGCATTAGAAGATGATTACGTTAGTTCTAACTTTATTTTACTTTAATTAAGCTATTAATATGGCTTGTACTACTTATATTAGAAGATTATGGACTCATAACTGCAACTTTATGAATTGACTGCTTTTTGCATGACAACCAATCAGAATGCGACTTCAAGTCACCTGACTCATGACTCTCACGTACTCATATGCTCATTTCGACTGACAAGTTCTTCGCAGATAATTCAGGACTACCCCAGCACCTACTAAATGCATTTATTTATTTTATTATATGATTTAAATTGGAAATTGTTCTACCTCCCCTCATGCTTTGCCACCTGGACATTTTCGCCTACGGGCGCGGTGCTATAGCACCCCTACTAATGTTTACAAATTTATATGAGCGGCCTTCGGCCACACTAGAGTTATAGGTTAAAACTCTCTGTAGTTGATGCCTAATTAAGAGATACGATTTTCATTTTCATTGCTCATGCACAAAAACGGTAACTTGCAACGCTAATTTTGTCGAGTGAGGTGTGAATTTTGTGCTCTTGGAAATTGCGTTCTCTATTTGGATTACTTTGTTTCTCTGGAGTACGTCTGGATTGGGTAAGTCACAGCTTATTCTACTTATTGCCAGCTCGTATTTTACATTAGTGTAGGATTTCGAGATGAGTAGTAAAGCTGACAAGGTTACAGCGTACGCGCATATAGCGCGTTTGCGTGAGAATGATCCTAATATTACATTAGAGAAAATTAAGCAGGGATACGTACTATCAGGAATACGTTACTTTAACTAATAATAAGGCACCGGATGCTGAATAACGTGCGATAAAATTATTGTAATTAGTGCAGTGCACTGATTTATTTTTTGAGGAGGAAGCTAAAGCAGCCGCAATGTCGGAATCAAATCAAACTAGTGTTAGTAAAGAAACACTTGAAAAACCATTAACACGCACCTCGAGTGGAAGGGGACGTAAAAAGAAAATCGTTACTGATCGGGATGGCTTTCAGTCGCCTAGAATTACGCATAAAAGAACTCACTGGAACGCAGCAGGGGAACCGGTGAAATTTTCACCGCGCTATTATCTTATTATTTGCACTACCAACAAGCGACATATGCCAATGAGCCTATTAATTGTAATATCTTTCCTATCTACTTTTTGCTTTAGTGTTTGTATTCTGTATAAAAAATTTAAAAAAAAACTATAAAATATAAAAGTACAAAAAAATTAAAAATCCTTAAAACTTATAAAAATATTAACGATGTTTAAGTTTTATTTTGCTCGCTATCCCTAACCCTTCTCGAGCCTGTGGCTCCCTCTATTGAGCATCAAGTTAAACTCTTATGCATTTTTCCTATTTCTGCTCTAAAATCGTTACTGATCAGGATGGCTTTCAGTCGCCTAGAATTACGCATAAAAGAACTCGCTCGAATGCAGAAGCAGAGGAACCGACTACAAAAAATAAATACTCGGATTTACCGGACGATGATCAAATGAATGCAACAAACGCGGATGAAGTCCCATTTGTTACCCCTAAAAAGACAGCGGGACATCTACCACCGATTGTGCTCTCAGATTTCACTGGAAACTGGGATAAAATGAAGGAAACATTAGAAGAACTAGGTATTAAGAAATACAACGGAAACTTAGTTGGTGATACACTAACTATAAGGGTTTTCGACTCAGATCATTATAGAACGCTAACAAAGCTATTGCAGGATCGTGGAGTTCCATTTCACACCTTCCAAATACATAGCGAAAAGCCGATTAAGGCGGGTATTAAAAAGTTACCACGTAACATTGATATGGAATTACTAAAACAGGAGATTACAGAGCAGGGTGTTCCTGTTTTGAAAATAAGACAGATGACCAGCAGAAAGGATGGAAATGTAGTCAAGCTCCCGATTTTCGTCGTAGAAATCAAACGCTCGCCCGAGGGGAAGAAGATATATGATTTAAAGAAATTAAGGGGATTAAATGTTAAAGTTCAAGGATATAAAGCAAAGCCAGGTCCCGTGCAATGCCACCGCTGTCAGCGGTACGGCCATACGCGAGACTTGTGCCACTACGCAGCCCGTTGTCTCAAATGCGCTAAGCCGCATGAGACTCACACTTGTGCTCAAACCAAGGAAGGTCCTCCTCCAGTGTGTGCATTGTGCGGAGATAATCACATATCGTCATATCGCGGTGGTAAAAAACACCCAGCGAACATCCAGAAGCATATAGAGGAACTGAAAAAACTTAAAGAAACAGGAAAAAAGCAGAAAAAAGACGAGAACTGCAAGTTCACGCTTAACGATGAAGACATTCCGCCATTACCAGCCGAGAAAGAAAAGAAGATCCCTAAATCCGCCCCTACCTGGGCAGAACCAACCGGAAAAAGCGAGAAGGAAACGCCATCCTTTTTCGATTGGCTAAAAACGCAATTTGCAAAAGCAAAAGTATTCTTCGCCCAGTTCAAAGCCGCTAAAACCATTTTTGACAGAATAAAAGTTGGCATGACCGCCTTCGAATATTTCTCAAACTTAGATTATGAATTTCAGGCCCATAATCGACGCCTCACAATTATTATCAACTACAGCTAGTTATATCAAAATTTCTTATTTCAATGCTAACGGCATTAAATACCTACTTCAAGAAATTATCCATTTTATTAATAAGCATCAGATTGACATTTTAATGATCAACGAACTCTTTTAAAGCCCTGTGATAGAATTACTATACAGGGTTATAATGTGATCAGGAATGACCGAACCAATGCAAATGGCGGAGGCACTGCTATAGTAATTAAAAGGCACATAAAATTTACCAAATATCAGATTCGTAATACTGGAAGAATTGAAACAACGGCTGCAATAGTGTATAGTTGCTTCTCGGAGACTTATTTAATAGTCTCTGTTTACAGTCCTCCGACTAATACCCTGAAGAACAACGAATTAGACAATCTAACGGCTGCAAATTTTCCTACCATAATTGGAGGAGATTTGAATGCCAAAAATCACCTATGGAACAGCACGGTCACGAACCCAAACGGAGAGAGACTTGCAAGATTTATTCTTCAAAAAGAACTGAGAGTGATTGGGCCAGATACCCCTACAAGATATCACTCCAACGGAAATGGAGATGTTTTAGATATTCTCATCCTCAAAAATATTAACACAACTCCATATTTGGAAGTACAAAACGAGCTATCATCCGAAAACAGGCCGGTTATTTTTGACTTTTATAGATTTTATCCACCACTGAATACTGCAAACACCAAAGTAAATTGGCATATTTTTACAAATTTAATGAACAACACACAAAGTAGGGTGCCGCTACAACACATTGCCGATGTGGAAAATGCTATTCTAAAATTTAATAGGAGAATTCAAGAAGCAATAAAGAACCTACGTGGTCAAGAAGCAAAACTACCAGAAGCTGTCGGACAGGATTATCCAACTTATTAAAGAACGCAATAGACGCAGAAAGCACTGGCAGCGTACTCAGGACTTACCCGTTAAAAGGCAGGTTAATTATCTTAACCGAAAAATAAAAGAAGAAATTAAAGAACACAGCTCAGACAGCTGGGATAACTTCTTATCAAATATAGATTTACAACCGGGACTGGTGTGGAAAATAGCTAAAACTTTAACGACTCCCAGGACCAACCACTTACACTCAATTACACGCAGTGGGGAAACTCACCATTCAGAAGCGGAAATAGCTCAAGCTATGGCGGATGAGCTCTGTATTACTTATGAAAATCATATACAGGAGGATGAAGAACACGAAGAATTTATAAATCACTCCGTTGCGAGTATAAAAAATAGACCTATTACTGATCATTTAGCATACACTTCACCGAGGGAAGTTGCAGATATAATACGAAAATTAAAGAAAAGAAAAGCTTACGGTTTTGACAGCATTAGTAACGAGGCTCTACAGGCTTTACCAAGAAAATGCGTAGTACTACTTACCAACATATTTAATGCGTGCATACGACTATGCTACTTTCCACGACAGTGGAAGCATACCATTATTGTCACTATTTTAAAGCCTGGAAAAAATCCAAACGATGCAGTTAGCTACCGTCCGATCAGTTTATTACCGGCGGTTAGTAAACTATTTGAAAGGATACTGCAATCCAGACTGTCCTCTTATCCAGAAAGCAAGGGTATTATCGAAAAGCACAAATTTGGATTCAGAAAGGGTCACAGTACGACATATCAGATTTTAAATTTGATTGAATTTGTGGCTCAAGAATTCCAAAAGAAAAATTCAGTCGCTGCGTGCTACCTCGACTTTGAAAAAGCTTTCGATCGAGTGTGGCACGCAGGACTAATTCACAAATTATCGGAACTAAGGATTCCCTACAGCTTCACAAAATTAATGATCTCATATCTTAAAAACAGGACATTTCAAGTTCGATGTGGAAATACTCTTTCACAGAAAAAGAGAATTTTCCGAGGAGTACCACAGGGAAGTTGCCTTGGTCCTCAATTATTTGTAATCTATGTAAACGACATGCCACAGCCTCTTAATTCTACAGTACTTAAGTATGATGATGACACTGTCATTTTAACTCCTTCAATCTCGCCGCAACATGCAATTGATAAGCTACAGCTGCAAATTAACTATATCGCCGCATGGTGTAAACTATGGAAGATTAACCTTAATTCAAGCAAATGTTGTGTCGTATTATATCGACGCTACAAAATTCGTATTGAAGTTAACATAAACATCAAAATTAACAATATCCCTGTTCCAGTTGCAAGCTCTTATAAATATTTAGGAGTCTATGTAGACACCCTCAATAAGGCGAATGCCGCTTACATGTCAATCTACACCCTTATAGGTAGAAAATCAACATTGATCTTACATACGAAGCGCACACTTTATATTACCTTAATTATGCCAATTATGCTGTACTCGGTCCCGGCATCGGCAACTGCAAACAAGACCGAACGACTGAAAGTAGCAACGCTTCAGAATAAAATACTAAGATCCATTGCAGCGGCTCCGTGGTATGTTAGAAACTCAATAATTCACGAGGACTTGAAAATTCAATCGATTGAAGAATTTATATTAGTGACTGCACATAATTTCTTTTCTAAAATGGACAGATCGTAATATGCAGCAATTAGAGAATTAACGGAATATGATCCTACAGTGGAAACTGTCGTCAAACGTCCAAGAAGCATCCATCATAACCTAAATTGGTGGTAATGTTGTATTTATTGTATATAGTGTGAATTTATGTTTACGCAAGAAAGGTCTTTGCTAAAATTTTGCATAGAAAGGACTGTGCTTAAATATTTTATCTATGCATAGAAAGGACTGTACCAACTCCTGTGCATAAGTTTATTTAATCTGTTTTTCATTATTTACTCTATTATTCATTTTATTCTGCAGCATATTGATTATTTTATTTACTGTGTTAAACTTTAATTACCACTACGGAGGATTATTGATTCAAAGAAGGCTTCCTGCACCCGGATTGGACCAGAGTTGTCAGGTGACCCAGTCACTGCTAACTTACATATTTTAGTTACTTTACAAAATTACGGATTATTTAAACTGAAAAGGTATTTCTAATATTTTCTGATACCCTGATTGCAGGAAAAATAGTGACTTTTAGGAATTAAGTTGCCTTAATAAATTACATAGCATGTTTCATTACTTTTACGAGGTTTGCTGAGAACCAATCAGAAACTAAGATAGCCGCTGCGATGATTGGTTTTGCTAGTTACGTGATTATGAGTTAGTTAGTCACGAGCTATCCGCAGATTTCCTGAATGATTTAAGATATGCTCAACGCAACATCAAAATTAATATATGCCATTGCTTACTTACTACCCTGACTCCTGATGGATGAATTATGATGGAATCTCAAATACCTTTACTGCATGTAACTTTTCCACGATCACCTTTGTGTGCTGGCGCCTGGCGCCTTTTATAACTTGATTACTATTGGCCTATGACAAATTCTAAGATACAGGAGAAAGTTCTTTTAGTAGCTGAGTCCTGCTACTAAAGTATTTCACAATTCACAATGTAAGCACACTCACATTTTTGCATTCATGCTCTTAAAATCGGGAGAAGTTTTGAGAATTCTGTTGAGTTATATTCGCACTTAGTGTACAGCACTCGAGTTTTCTCAGTGGATTACCTGTCTCATCAGCGTCTGGTAAGTTCTTTTTGATTTGTTTATTTCTGAGCATGTATTACCGGGCCAATGGTTTAGGTTAAGCAGCAAGAAATGAGCAGTTTAGAGGATAAAAATGTACGTAGTATAATTGAGCAGATACGTGAGAGTAATGGAGGTCATACCGATTACAATCGCCTATCTCTGCAAATTACCATTTGCAAATAGAAATTGAGAGTTTAAAAAATTCTAATTTACCGAAAGCTGATCCTAGGCTTACGATTATGGAAGAACAACTTAAAAATCTTTGTATCATACATGATAACTTAGATGAAAAGGAAAATGGTAAAATACCTGAAATAGAAATGGTTAGTGCTAACCCCGCACCTGCTAGTAACGCTAAATTCCTAAAAACACCAGCTACCCCAAAAAAGGGATCGAATTCAGCTAACCTAAAAAGAACTTCTAGCGGAAGAACTCGCAAAAAGAAAACAGTTGATAGCGAAAGTTTTACCTCTCCTCGCAAAAGACATAAAAGAAATCATTCGAATACGGAAAAGGATTACCCAAGCCAGAAAAATACTTTTGAACCATTAGAAAATGAGGTTAACATGGATGACGGGACTCAAAATGGTACTCCTTTTGAAACCCCAAAGAAAACCATGGGCCATATCCCACCAATAGTTCTCGCTGATTTTAACGGAAACTGGGATAAAATGAAAGACGATTTTGAAGATGTACTCGGCATCAAAAATTACACAGGAGACCTAAAAGGAGGAAGACTCACAATCAGAGTTTTCGAACCCGACCATTACCGCGAAATCACCAAGGAAATCACCAAAAATAAGGAAATTCCCTTTCATACTTTTCAAATGAATTCCAAGAAGCCTATTAAGGCAGTTATTAAGAAACTCCCGGCCACCGGAAAAATCAAAATCCTAAAGAAGGAAATACAAGATCTGTGCATACCAGTCGAAAAAATAAGGCAAGTCACTGCCATCAAGAACGGAGATATCGTCAATTTGCCAGTTTTCGTGGCTGACGTCAAACGAAGCGAAGAAGGAAAGCAGATATTAGGAATTAAGAAATTGAGAGGCCTTAATGTCCAGATTGTGAAATATAAATCACGGGCAGGCCCCGTTCAATGTCATAAATGCCAAAGATATGGGCTTACACGGGACCTGTGCCATTACACCCCACGGTGTTTAAAATGTTCAAAAATGCACGAAACTTACTTAAGTCTAAAAAAGATATAGACCAGCCTGTCTGTGTACTTTGAAAATCATGTTTCATCCTACCGCGGATGCAGTAAAAACCCAGAAAACATCAAGAAGCAAATTGCAGAGCGAAAAGCCGAGCAAAATTCAAATAATAAAAGTACTAAACCGGGATTTACTTTAAAGAAAATGACTTCCCCAAACTGCCGTCGCGCAATCTACAGAATAACCCCTAACCCACCTTCAGCGTGGAGCAGAGAAAAACCATCCAATCAGGAAACACCAAATTTCTTCGAATGGATTAAAACGCAACTTATGCAAGCCAAAGCATTTTTCATGAAATTCAAGTCTGCCAAGACTTTAATAGAGAAATTCGAGATCGGCATGGCAGCGATCGAATATTATATGAACCAAAATTATGACTTCTAGAGGCCTGCAGTTTAACCCAAGCCTTATTGCAACTACTCCTATTTTCCTTAAAGTCTCCTTCTTTAATGCCAACGGAGTAATTAAACAGAAATATGAATTGGCGAATTATCTGAACAAACACAAATCGAAGTAATGATGTTAAATTAAGCCCATTTTTACCCAAATCTTAAATTCAAAATTCAAGGCTATAATGTCATCCGACAAGATCGCACTCATAATAACGCAGGCGGCACCGCCATACTAATTAAAAATCATATCAAGTTCACTACCTTCAATATCCCGAATACAGGCCGAGTGGAAACCACTGCAGCTCTAATTTATACTGGATTCAACGTTCCTTTCTTGTTTATTTCAGTATATAACCCACCAAGGAATACTTTAAGTAATTCTGACTTGGATAACCTCACTGACGTAGATATCAATAATATATATTCTGACTTAGATATCAATAATTTTGATTACCCAACCCTGATCGCCGGCGATATGAACGCCAAGAATACAAACTGGAATTGCAGCATCAATAACAACAACGGAAATATTCTTAATAACTATGCACTCAATAGCAACATCAGAATCATCGCTCCAGATGTTCCAACGAGATATCACTTTAATGGAAAAGCGGGCATCCTTGACATCCTGATACTGAAAAATATTCACTCTACTCCATACTTAGAAGTGACGGAAGAATTATCCTCTGACCATTTCCCTGTAAAATTCGATTTTTATGGTTTCTACACACCTCTCATTAAACCGAAGATTAAAGTTAACTGGACAATCTATAAAAATGAACTTATTAATATCCCCAGTAGCATAGTAATTAACCATCCCGAAGAAGTTGAAAATGAAATTAACAAATTTAACGGACATATTCAAAAGGCACTGTCCACAGCAACTTATACGCAGAAAAATTACTCTCCGCAAGAACTCCCGAATTATATTTTAAACCTTATAAAAGAAAGAAATAGATGCAAGAAAAATTGGCAACTTACAAGAGATCCAAACGACAAGACTCATGTGAATTACCTCACTCGTCAAATTTCACAGGAAATAATTAGCTATGGCTCCAATAAATGGGATTCTTTTCTTGAAAATTTAGAAATGCAACCCCACACGGTTTGGAAAATTGCAATAATAAAGCAAATCTTCATCACCCTATTAAGCACAGAGGTATGACAGACAACTCAGAAACGGAAATCGCTGAAGTCATGGCGGAGAGAGCCTTGAAAAAGTTTTCGAGAAACATGAAGAAATCAGTCCTTTTGACTACACTATCAATAACGAAGTCGAAGAAATTAAACTTAAAAGCAACTGAGATTATGTAAAATTTACCTCCCCCAAAGAAATTCACAAGAAGCTAAAGAATAAAAAAACCAGAGGCTTTGACAACATAAGTAATGAAGCCCTTAAAGTTCTACAGAAAAACTGTATAATTCTACTGTGCAATTTAATTAACTCATGTATTAGGCTCTCTTATTTTCCGAAAAAATTGAAACATTCAGTTGTAATAATGATCCCGAAACCAGGCAAAAATTCAAAAGAAGTATCCAGCTATCGACCTATCAGCCTTCTACCAGCTATCAGCAAATATTTTGAATGCGTAATTGCCTTAAGACTCCAAATTTTCACTGACAAATTAATTGATACAGACGATCAGTAGTTCGGGTTTAAAAAAGCTCATTCAACATCGCATCAAATTCTTAATCTCATAGAATTCATTGCTGTAGAATTTCAGAAGAAAAACGGAGTTGCCGCATGCTACCTCGACTTCGAAAAGGCCGTCGATCGAGTGTGGCATGCTGGCTTAAAATGCAAGTTATCGAAATTGGACCCTCCTTCAAGTTTCTTAATTCTCATGATTTCCTATTTAGAAGATCGTACCTTCTATGTCTGCTGTGGTATTGCTTTGTCCACACATAAAAATATCATAAAGGACTACCTCAAGATTCCTTCATCTCTCCAGCAAACTTTAATCTATATGCAAGTGACATGCCCAAGCCGCAAAATGCAGAAATCCTTAAATATGCCGATGATACGGTAATACTTACTAATTCCTTAAATCCGCAACATGCAATAGACAAACTGAATGGCCAAATTAAAATAATAGGAAAATGGTGCAGCAGATGGAAAATCAGTCTTAATCCGACCAAATGCTGTATAGTTATGTACAGAAGATATACGAAAAACTACCCTCTGGATATCAATATAAAAATTCATGATACCCTTATACCTTCTTTCAGTTCGTACAAATATCCCTGAGTCTGTATTTATGCACAGCCCGACTTTGAAAGAACACATCAGTTATATGACCAATAAAGCTAATGCAGCTTTTATGGCTCTTTACCCGCTTCTAGGGAAAAATTCTAAATTAAATCTGAATTCTAAACGCAATCTCTACCTGATGCTTATTCAACCAATTCTCTTATACGCAGTCCCCACTTGGGCCACCGCTTGCAAAACCCATAGAAAGAAACTTAGCTATCTACAGAATAAAATTCTACGCTCAATAACCCCAGCACCCTGGTTTATAAGAAATATCCAGCTGTATCAAGACCTGAAAGTTCCTGAAATACAAGAACACATCTTAATAATTTCGCACAAATTCTTTACCCAAGTTCAGAATTCACCATATAATGCAATTAAAAATCTCGCAAACTATGATCCAACAGAAGAAAATCTGGTTAAGCGACCACGTTCTATTCATCACAACTCAAAATGGTGAAAGTGTACATATTGTAAATAGTACCCAGTATTTAATTGCATTTCATATACTCAAGCATTCGTGATATGATTAACTATTTTTGTGTTGAGTTTTAAGTGTATTTCTATTATCTAGCAAAGCCAAATTACGGACTTTGTGAAGAGTAATTTGAAATAGCCTTATGGACTATTAAATTTCGTCGTGAAATCGCTAACCGATTATCCTGCAACATAATTGGTCCATGTGACCCCCACGCCCAAAAGAGGAATATTCTAATTCTATCTAATTAAACAAGAATTACGTAGCATAAAACTCACCTCTCCATAGTTATTAGATCATTATTATGTAGTAGATTGCAATACTATAGGCCTACAAGAGTTATTTACTTTTAAATTAATAGAACTTTGAGTTAATACAGCAGTATGTATCAATGAACCAGAACGCGACCACAGGTTACGTGATTTGATTTTGACTTACTCTCCGATTCTCATGTTCATTTCAGTCACTCAATTCCTCACTGCGAATAGCACGCACCCAGCACCTGCTCAAAAAGTTTTCGAATGTTTCTACATCTACAAAAGTATATCAATTTATAATTTCATGACTGCCTTCCTGTATGACTTTGCCATATGAACCATTCTTTCGCCTAAGGACGCGATGCTAAGCACCTCTGATTTATCTAAACAAAAGTGAGCGGCTTCCGGCCTTACTTGATATATAGGTTATAACTCATTAGTAGTTGACACCTTGAACCGAAAGTACTATCTTGATCTTGATCTTGTAAGTATACGGTATCGTCTTCGTCAGGTCTGTTCTGTAAGCTGCAATTTACTAGGGCCAGTATCATTATGTTAGTACATATAACATAAACGAGAGGTTTGGATCATACTGCATTGTGTGAGCAGTGCTGACATGCCAAGACCCTTTTCATTTATCGATAAACGCATTAGAAAAAATCTGATGTGTGCACCATATAACTTCCTTGTACGGAATATTAAATTATATTCATTTCATTTAAACTTACTTTATTGAATTAAATGTACTTTATCAATGGGGCATAAACCACAATAGAATAAATGCACTCTTTAAGATTCACTATATTTGTTTACCATAGCGACGTTCTGGCGCTAGCTTCACTTAACAGTATTACGTCTCATTCATTTTATAATTCAGAATGCACAAAAATTATGTATATCATCTGAAGAATTATCTAATCGTTGCCACATGTTCTATTGAAATACTATGATAAATCTAAAACGATGTATATAAGAAATTAAACAAACAAAAAGGGAACAGTGTTTCACAGACGATTCAGTAATTCTTATTCACTTAATTCATTTCTCACTTCGCAACAAGGCAAAAGTACATTAAAAATTCAAAATATCTATATTAAAAATTACCAAGTAAATCTTAAGCACCTATTTCCACAGATAAATTCCATAATGGGTTAAGCATGATTTTATTCGCAAAAATATAGAAAGCGTTATCTTTGTTCTTGCGAAGTTTAGTTTTTCTAGATTGGCAACAAATCCAGTAAGTTTCAAATGTAAACAAACATGGCCGCCATGAGAAAAATGATTAGGCTTCGCCGCACTTAAATAGCTTCGAAATTGTTGATAATTCAACAAATCTTGCATGCAGATTACTAAAGGCATAAAATGTTAACCGGAAGATTAAGAACAAATAATTCAATCATTTTTAAGCAAAAAATACACAATTTACCAACGTATAAGAATAAAAAAACTGGGCTCATTGATCCGAGTAACAGAGTGAATATATGTATATATATATATATATATACTTTTGGTTCGGTCGATTGCAACTAAAATAGGAAGTGCACATCTACATGTTATAGCAGTCCTATATACAAAATGTCAACGTTCTGAAGCTACTCGTTTTTGAGTTATGCGAGATACATACATACGTACGTACGTGCAGACGCCGCAAAAAATCTCTTCAGATTCCATTTTAAATCATTTTTATAATTTTTTTTAGATGAAAAGTGTACTTTATTCTGTCCTTACGTTCAGATATCGGGCAAAAACATAGTTAAATTACATTCGATAGTGGTCAAAATGGGTATTTTCGTTAAAATTTGATACCCAAAATTATTCGCGATTACAATACTTCCTTTTTATTTCGTACAAAAAAGTAAAAAGAGAACGAAAGAGTGATATTTTGGTACTTATTTCAGAGTGAACTGTTTTCGTGCCTTTACAGCACTTTCGAAGAGATCTGGTTAGAGAAAACTAAACGTCTAAACCACAGTAGAAATTTCAATTAATGAAAGTCCAGAACACCCACATCAGGACGGTTGTTAGCTTATAGTCCGAGATGTGGCCTTGGAGGAAGGGCTAGGAAACTTCCAGCCTGTCAGCAGAGTCATAGGTAGCAACACTACTTTGCGGACCTGAATGGAGAGCTTGAAAAATTCATCGGTGATGGGTGACTGCAGAATTTTACTGCTAAACTTCTGCCCCTGAAATTGATGCGATTATGTTGAATGCTAATGCCAATTTATCAGCTACACTGGAGGTTTTTCAGCGGCTCTCCGCAAGACCGTGGAGTTCCTTTAAGAAAGAGATAATGCTGGAATCCGAAACACTCCGACAAATATCTTTCTTTGAGCCTAGGTCCTCAGAGGATTGTTTGAAGGATCGTTTCGGAGGTAGGAGCTGAGCTAATTCCTCTATTTAATGGATTTTTCAACTTTTTGGGAGGTCAGCTGTTTGGAATTTATCTATGTTTTGCTTCTGTCAGTTTCGACATTTTTACAACCATGATAATTCCCAGACTGCGGTTGATGGCATTTAATATACGCAGGTTTGATGTCTTTCCTTCATTCGCGGGTATAATTCAAGTGGTTTACGGAGCCTTTGAGACACCTTTGTATTTTAAAACATTAAGTTATCCATGGCTGAACTCTTAACATCGAAAATCATTGAATGGGAAAAATCCTAGTTCTATGTGCCCTTATTCGGAAGATCAGACGAAGCAGATTCCTCACTTTGCAGCGTTTCTTTGTACACCCTTACGGCCAAGTTCTATAAAGAAACTGAAGCGTTTTCAATTTTCCGTTCAATTCTCTCAACGAAGAGAGATAGTGGTTGTCTTGGATCTGCGTTTCTGGAACACTTTTTGTAGGGTAATCAGGCCCAGAGAAAATTTAGTCGAGGAAATTCTTCAGATTTTCGCAGTGGTCGTTTCGTCCTCGGCATTGAGGACGCAGTCAGGGACCGAGACTTCTGGCACCATCTTTCTTTTCTTTAGCTTTGCAGAACAGGCAATGTCTTCACTACCGTCCTAGTTAGCAGTTTATCCTGGTGCGGGATTAGGGTTCCATTAGGAAACTCACGTTAATCAAGATCAGGGATGAACTGATATTTCTGTACTTCTGCAGCATTATAGACAAACTGAAATTTATAGTAGTAATATTTGCTTTCTTCTGGTTAAAAAGCTTTTTCAGGAGTATGATGACAAGCAGCGGCTTTCCTCGTCTAGTATGACGATGTGAACATGAAAAAAAAACTCTTCTAACTATAATAAAACTACGTATACTTCATTCACAAATGCGCGTCGCCGTGCAACGGCAGTAATCGAAATAGAGGATGATTACGAAATTAAAAAGCAGGAAAATATTGTGAAAGTTTAATCTTTATTTAATATGTTTCCTTTAATAGTGGTGGACAAAGAATCACATTATAG
Organism: Stegodyphus mimosarum; assembly: GCA_000611955.2. Classification (NCBI taxonomy): domain Eukaryota; kingdom Metazoa; phylum Arthropoda; class Arachnida; order Araneae; family Eresidae; genus Stegodyphus; species Stegodyphus mimosarum. The sequence goes on along the minus strand of KK116226.1, from coordinate 98,074 downwards.
TTAGAATCAAATTCTAGGTTGTTTGAAGCAAATATAAGATAGTCCACAGTTATGTCCTTTAATTACTTCCATACGGCTCTTCTATGAATGCCTTTATTGAATCATTTTATTGTTCTGTGCCAATGCATAGTTTTCGCGAGTGCTTATTAAGGTAGGTCATAATAGAACGCATTTATTTGATCATGCTAGGATTGCAGCTAAAATAAAAAAAAATGTTTGGGCTCCAATATTGTGCAGTGAATAATGAAAGTCAAACTACCTTCTCTTCTTTCCGTTTATTATCTCTGCATCTCTTCACGAAAACATCCCATCACTCAGGTAGATAGCCCTCGAGTGCTTTGCCATTATCATGCTCCAAATCAAATAAATCTAACCACGCCTTAATTCTAATTGCAATCGAAGTTGCATCATAAAGAGACAATTGTACTGTCGTCTTAATTACTAGCGATCAGTTCTGTGAAAGATAAATAACTTTTAAAAATTATCCATGGAAAAGGAAGGGTGCAACAATAAAATTATTAATCCAATATTTCAATATTTTCAGAGTTACAACGATTAAGGTTAGCTCAAAGTGAAACTGCTTTTCTGTGGATGATAAATTTGCTATAATTTTTAATCAAAATAAAGTATTATCATTTCTAAATATCTGACCAAAGGAACAAAATAAATCTATTCAGGCTTAAGCGAACTTCATAGGTTTTATCCTTGTTTTAAAACAACAAAAAAAAAAAACGGTACTTTTCCGTTATACGGGCGCCATGAAAACACACTGTCAAAATATATAGTAACATGTCGAAGATAGCAATAAAGCGACCAGCTAACTCATCTCTGTTTTATGAGCAAAACTTAGCCAAATATTCAAGTGTTATGATTTGCAGCCTTTTTACTTCCAAAAAGGGGAGCTATCGAACGCAATTTAACCATGTTTTTGACTGACATCCGTACGTAAGGACAGAATAAAGGACTCTTTTCCCCCTAATAATTATAAAACTGATTCAGAATGGATTCTGAAGAGATTTTTTTTGTGGCGTCTGTGCGTACGTACGTAAGTATGTATGTATGTATCTCGTATAACTCAAAAACGAGTAGCCTCAGAACGTTGAAATTTTGTATATAGGGCTACTATAACATGTAGATGTTCATCTTGCATTTTTGTTGCAATCGGCCGCACTAAAAGTATCCACTCTGTTACTCGGCTCAGGGAGCTCAGTTTCTTTATTCTTATTAGTTTGTAAATTGTGCATTTTTTGCTTTAAAAAATGATTGAATTATGTTGTTCTTGTCTTTCGGTTAAGATTTTTATGCCTTTAGTTAACCTTCATGCAATATTTGTGGAATTATTAACAATTTAAAAGTTTTTCAAGTGCTGCTAAGCCTACTTTTTGGTTATGATAGCGGCCATATTTGTTTACATTTGAAGCTTAGCAGAATAGTGGATTTGTTGCCAATCTAGAGAAACTAAGCTTCGCAACAACAAAGTAACGTCTTCCTTTATTATTTCGAATTAAATTATACTTGACTCATTCTGGAATTGCCATTTAAGTTATTAGCTGGTTTTTGCATACAAATTGCAATTTTATTCGTAAAAATTGTTTTAACTGTACTTGGTGTTTCATATTTTTCTATATCTTTCAATTTTTAATGAAAATATCTTGGATTTTTGTATATTTTTGCTATATTTTTGCCTTACCACGAAGTGAGAACTGAATTAATGATTAGCGCATGCGCATCAGGTAAGCGCCGCAGAATCGTCTGTGAAAAATTGTTTCTTTTTAATTTGTTTAATTTCTTTCGTATATCGTTTTAGATTTATTATAGTATTAGACTAGAACTTATGGTAATTCTTCAGATGCTATAATTTTTGCTCTCTCTGAGTTATAAAATGAATGAAATGTAATGCTGTTAAGTGAACCTAGCGTCGAAGTGTGGCAATGGTAAACCCACTTCCGTGTTCTACCATTAATTTAAAGTTTTTCGAAGATTATGTTTCCAGATCCAGCTCGTACAAGTATCTTGATGTTATACTTGATTCTAAATTACGCTGTCACCTTCAAATTGATAATATTATCAGAAGAAGCAAAGGGTGCCAGAGCTCAACATTACCCACTTTTAGCTCGTAACAGCCAACTGTCAATTAAAAACAAAGCTCTTCTCTATAAATCTGTCTTAAGACGTATTATGTTGCACGCATGCACAATTTGGGGCACTGCTGCAAAAACTCATATGAAGAAATCTTTTCAAAGTAACACCTTACGTATGACCCTCAATGAACCCTGGTACGTCCATTCAGAAGTGATTAATTCGGACCTCAACGTTGAACCCATTGACGTTGTTATTAAAAAACTTTGTCAAAATGTGTTTCTCAAAATTGAACAGACTGATAACCGTGTACTTCAACAACTGCCTGCCTACGATCCTGCGATTCGCAGTTCACAGAAGTGTCTTCGATCTATCATTGGGGATTCCGAGTATCGACGCGGTCGGGGACTGCTATGGATAATGATGTGATTCGGGATCAGGCTCCCCTTGTGCAATCGGATACACTGGAGGAGGATCGAATGAATTTGATTATTACGTTTTATGAACTGAAATAGCAGTTCGAAGCAATCCAGCGTCGAAAGAGTTTTATGAAGAGAACGCCAATGCCACTGGATACAATCGAATATAATCAACTTGACTCAACGGGTAAGCAATTATTTAATAAGATAAATGATATTGCAAACATTCTTGATGTGCCCATTTTCCACCAGGGAAGAATTTCTAAATATTCTTGAGACTCAGCGCTTAGCCAAGATGGCGGCCGCTCAACCTGCAGAGGATCCTCTTCACCACGAGGAGAAATGTGCTACGCACGAGGTCAGGGGAAAACCCGTACAAACTAGTTCTGAGCGCAAGCGCAAAAATCAGACAAATTGACTCCGAGGGTTTTCTCACCCCGGCGTCGCGTAAACAAGGCAAGAAGCCTGTTATTGATTTGACTAATGATTCGGCAGCCAACCATAATTTAAATTCTGACTCTAGACCTATTCAAAATTCAAAATTCAATCAAAATTAAAAAAATGCTACTCGCAAGAAGAGGGAGAGGACAAATAAATTTGAAAAGATAAAAGGGTCACTAATTAACGACTCATCTGATTCTAATAATAGCCAAACCGGCAATGAGAGTATTTCTGAGGGAGTAAATAATTCCGAGCAGGCACGGAACGTTCCCCCCACACCGCAGTCTGAGATTTTGGCTATTCACCTTAAGAGCAGCAAGAGTTGGAAGACGCAAGTGTCTTTCTTGAGGGAAATTGCCCCAAATTTACGCAGCATTCTGACTGGCCCCTATCTGAGATTATTTGTACAAATAGAGCTGGAGTTCAGGTAGGTCACCCGCTGGATGAAGCAAGCCGGCATCCAGTTCAAAACTTTTGATCTGAAACAAGACCGGCCAGTCAAAATTGTCATCAGAGGCCTTCCTGTTGAAACAAACACCGAGAAAGTCAAAGAGGAAATTGAGGCGATGGGATTTAAAGTGCATCGCTGGGTTCGGCTGACTCAGCCAGGCTCCAGACATCCTATGCTACTTGTACATTTACAAGTAATCCCACCTTGATCACCTGTTCGCCGTCACTGACACGTGGGGCACAGAGATCAGCATTGAGCGTTATCGTGGCCGCAAGGGCCCTATTCAGTGCTTTCGCTGCCAGGGCTTTTTCCATTCTTTGGAATTCTGCACCTTACCAATCCGTTGTGTCAGATGCTCTGGACCCCATTGGGCACGTGAGTGTACGAAAGGCCTAGACGTACCTGCAACTGCGGTGGAGGTCACCCAGCATCTTATCGTTCTTGTCCTCGATTCCCAGGTAAAAATTTTACACTTAAGAATAGGGCAGCTGCACAGACAGCCCCCCGCAGGTTTCTTCTAAGCCCACAGCAACTGCTGAGACAAAACGTCCCATGTTTTTTCCTCCAAGCAATGTCAATTCACTGTCTTATGCACAGATCTTGAAGAACACCACCGAGCACGGATTCAAAGCTACGAATCCAAGGCTGCCGGTTGCAGAAGCCCCTGGAGCCCTAGCAGTATCAGCCACAGCAGCATGACCCGCTGAGCGTTCGCTACCGCTTTCTGAATTTGCTCAGCGAAAACATCAGATTGAACATCCTGGGAGTGGGATTTATTGATAATGTCCCTTTCTTCAAACTTGGGGGCATTGGGTGTCTGCTTTGGGAAGGCCTCACAAGCCCTCAGTTGATAGGTATGCTTCCCGAGGCAGTTACAATATTTTGGCTCAGAAACTTTGGGTTCCGTCCAATCCCGGCTTTCATGAGGGCCTGCACATTTACAACAGCAAGGCGGGTAGTGGCACGCCGCCTGCACGTGATGGTATCTTTGGCATCGAAAGCATTGTGTCGACCCACGCCGACCATGACATCTTTCGACTTTAATGTGCAAGTACATCAGCTATTTCAGATGGCATATCTCTTCCTAGGGTTCTTAGGGAGAGTGACTAGAAATAGGGGTATTTTAGCCCTATCTTCTACTCTGCCCTTCATCAGTTGCTCCACTTTGAGCGCAGTGAAATCTTTTTCACGGAGCTTCCCCTGAATGTCCGTGAGTTCCGCATCAATGGGAAGATTTCTTATCACAACTTTGAGGTTTTTCTCCTCAGGGAGAAGGAAGGAGTGATAAGAAAGTTCGTGTCTGTCGAAAAGGGCAGTCGTGTTTCGAAGGTGTCTGAATTTTTTGTATGAATCTCATAGTTGCCGTCACCTTTCGTTTTCGCATTGAAATCGGTCAGTTCAGTGAAAGATTTCCAGTTGTACTTGCAATCTCTAATGCAAATCGGTGGCATTTTCGCCGTCCTGTGCGGGAAAGTGAACTGACCCCCCAGTTCCGGATGCTGCAGTCTAAATTCCATGGGCATCATTATCCATAGGCCCAGCCGGACACTTGATCTCATCAGGAATGGTGATTGGCCGAGCTACGTTTTCTGCCAATGACATACTCGTGTGAGCTTACTTCTCAGCGGTCTCAACAGATGGCGCCCCATTATCGTGACTACTGACAGCAACCTCCTGTGTTTGAGTGTTAGGGTTACCTGACTCGGAGTTCTGTGAAGTGCAAACATTTTGCACACCTCGCTTCTGGTTTGCGCTGTTATTTGACATTACCGACATGTTTGGCACCGTGTGTGCAGTTATGCATGTCCAATTGTATCTTAATCATCCGAGATATCAGCAAGCCCTTGGAAACGTTTTTTAACCGTGGTCGTAGCAATGTCAGGGCTATCAGGCCGCTTGACGCTAGCAGTTGGGGTAAACCGTTCCATTTCGTTACTCACGACAGGAATTCCCTCAGGTTTATTTCTAATTGAGGCAGGTTGTTTCTCCGATTCTGCGTGAAGCAGGGTCGTAGTTATAAAGCCTGATATTTTCCTCAGAAGTTGTAGTCCAGCAGATCATCTCCAGGAAGTTCAGAATGCTGAGCAGAAGTCTCCAGGTCTCTGGATCGCTCAAGAATTTGCTTGACTATAGATATAATTGCCAAAAACAAAAATCCAAGTATTGAGTCACAGTCAGTCAGAAGTAATGGAGAGGCTAGTAGCACATGCAAGGACCTTTTTCAGTCCCCAGAACACAAGGTTCAACGGGAAAAAACCTTCTTAAAGTACCTACGAGTGCAGAACGACAAAAAGTTAGCAGACCGCAGAAACGAGAACGAGGGGAAAGAGCACCTTCACGATCAGAAGCTGCGGTTTTCGCCTACTATCTATAAATTATATCAACGCCTAAGGGCATACTTTTATGATAGGCAGTTAAAGCTGTTGATCCGCTAAATGCTGTCAAATTCCACCAACTGAACTGAACTGAACCTCCCACTCCAGCAGCCCAGAAACCACGAAGGAAGGACGTCTGTCACGGTGCCATAGATTTGGCATATTGCTTATCAATCCATGCTATAATTGCTTCAAATCGATCTTAAAAGCGGTCTTATGCGTAGTTATCAATCCGTTATTTTAAGAATCACATCTTCCCGCAGAATTTATTTCTGCCTCTGAATCTTTCCTAGCGTGTATCCTGTTATATTTGCACTAATACTTTGCGCCACATGCCAATGAGCCTATTTATCGTTAAAATCTTTCCTATCCACTTTTTTCTTTAGTGTTTGTATTGTGTATAAAAGCAATAAAAAGTACAAAAAATCAAAAAGTATAAAACTATGAAAAATGTATATAAAAACTAAAATTTAATTTTATTATTCTTAACTTTTTACTCTATCCCTAAACTTTCTCGAGCGTAGGTGGCTCTCTCTAGTTTGCGTCAAGTAAATTAACTTATGCATTTTTCCTGTTTCTGCTTACGTTATTTAATTCTGATGAGGATGTAAATGGTTTTGAACCATAGACACTCCCTAAAACAAAATCATTGGCACTGGCACTGGATAATTAAATGTAGGAGGTTAACGCCTTGTTAACTGAAGACCTGAAGCTAAAAATAATGGAAATAGCAGAACAGTAAAGGTTGACAAAAGTCTTTTTATGAAAACAGAGAGTAACATTGGACGCGTTCTTCCTCCAAAGTTTTTGGAAGCATATGTAAAGAAATAAAAGGATATTTTCTTTTAGCCGTTTCGGATCGCTCAGCTAAAAATTTACCTGGCGCAATTGAAAAAAAAAATCGCAGACGGTAATGCAATTTTTTGTCACTGTTAGCAAGTATACAAAACAGAGGATTTGAAAGACGCAGGGTATAATCATCTCACAGTTAACCTTAGATACAATTTCGTAGACCCAAACACTCGATGTCATACGCAAACAGCTGAAAGAATGTAGAGCAGTGCAAAATGGCTAGTAAACGCCAACGTGGCACTTCAAGCCACCATCTTGAGTCATTAGAGTTTATGTGGCGACGATTACATAAAAAAAAATAATATCTGAAAGGTTTCAGATTTTAAATTACGTCCAAAGGGGCGTTTTTTTAAACATTTTGTATGTTACTTTTATTTATTGACTATCATCTTCTTCGCATTTAAACCATAAAATTCAGTTAAAGAACAATATCGCAAAATAATTTTAAACTGAGCCTATCTTCAGAATTTCCTACATACAGTCTCACACGCTGCAGATAAAAATGATTTTTTCTGTACAACGTTACCATTGCCCGCTTTGAAATCCTTGAGTTTGCTAATTGAAAATTCGTTAAAGTTTTACAAAATAGGAAATCGTTAATAAAACAAATTCTAAATTTCAAATTTGGGCTTCCAGATGCCTATATTCGCAGCAGGATTACGGCATTCCAAATTCGATGGCTTTAGGTACTGTCGTTTTATCACAATGCGAGAAACATACATACATTTATGCACATTTTTCATTATTTAATTTCTTTAAATATAATACAGAGCTGCAATATTTTGTGGCAACAGTTTGAAAAGTGATAGAGACTTTTAATGTTTCCGACGCAAAATCGCAAAACGAAAACAATAGTTCTTCAGGGACAAAGCCCCTTTGGACTAAAAAGAATTTTGTTTTCAAAATATTGCAAGACATCTCTAAATTCATGGCCCCTGTATAAAATTTAAATTGCATTTCATTTACTTGTCCAAAAGGGCTTTGTCTCTGAAGGACTACTGTTTTCGTTTTGCGATTTTGCGTCGAATCACTGTAAATGTCCGATTCACCTTTCAAATTGTTGCACCAAATGTTATCGCCGTAAAAAGAAATTAAATAATAAAGAATCTGCATAACTGTATGTATATTTCTCCAAATGTGATAAAACAACCGTACCTAGAGCATTCCAATTTTGAATAACGTACCCTTCCACCCGAATATGAGCATCTGGCAGCCCAAATTTGGAATTTGGAATTTGCTTTATCATCTATTTCACATGTTGTAAAACTTTAAAGAATTTTTGTTGAACAAACTCAACGATTTAAAAGCGAGCAATGTCAACACTGTACGGGAAAAAACCCTTTTTATCTCCAGCGCGCGGAACTGTGTATCGGAAATACTAAAGATGTGCTCATTTTAAAATTGTTTTTCGATATTTCTCTTGAACTGAATTTTACGGTTTATGTGCGAAGAACAGGATATTTAACAAATAAAGGTAGGACAAAACGCTCCCTTTAGACGTCATTTGAAATCTGAAACCTTTCAGATTTTTTTTAATATATTTCAAATTTGTTAACATTGTTGTCATAAAAAATATCTCATGTTTTTTCGTGCCGCCCGTATAATGGAAAAGTACCAAACAAACGCGTTTCGTTAAAGAAAGAAGTAAGGGGATTTGAATCTCGTTTAAAAAATCCTGGTATGTGATCTTAAAGACTATTTGATATATGGTCATATTCGATTCGTAGTAATATCGATTCATATTCGTATTATTCAGGATAATATCTTAATAATTGCAAAATCATGAAATAAGAAGCAGCATAATCTGAATTGAAATATATTAAACTTAAAATAATTTTTTCTTTTTAAGTATTCAAAAAAGCAAGGATTTAATAAATTAAGAATGATCTAATAAAATAAGAATGATCTTATATCGAATAATGTTTGATGCAGATGGTTTATTGAACAATTCTTTTGCTTTCACAGCCCTAAATAACAAATGGCGCAGCTTAGCACAAAAAGGACATCAAACCATTGCGAATATTTCGAAGAGCTATTGAGCGAACTGCAGACAAAATCCCTCAGCATTCCTCTAGAGACGTTCAAACCTGACAGTCGTCCTGTCACCTCTAGTCCATCGCAGACGATTAAATGTTCCTCTCCTCCCCCACCAAGATTTATTCCCCGCAGGGAAATCCCCCTAAGATCCCTGACGACACGTGCCGATAGTTCCCCAAATTACTCCTTTATCCAATAATTATCTTCCTGCGTCCAGCAAGTCCGTTTATTGGTTGGTGGGGGGTGATGGGAGAAGTAGAGGATAGTTCCCTGGTGCAACATTCAGTCCTGTCAGGGAGGGCTGTCAGCTGGATCGCAGTTCGATAAACATGTCTGAACTCGTTTCGCTACAAGTGATGTATTTGCGGATTCCCACGTTACCAATGTCAGTTAAGTGGGCGACAGGTAGGCACAAAGGTTCTGCGCCGGCGCGTTTGGATCGAGGAGGATCAGCAATTGAAGCTTTTGGCATTTCTGATGCTGTTGAATGTACCACACATTATTAAGGAATCAGCTGGATTTTCGAAGCGAAATTGAATGCCAGCTCCTATATTTAACACTTGAGCACTAATTAATCCTAATCAGGGCTAAATTATTTCCTCTAGCAGAGTTAGAACCCCTTAATATGACAACCACATGAGTCTTCCGAGTATTTAGCTCTTTTCAACCTTTTACTCATACGTAATTGAAATCAATTTTTTTAAATAATATTATCCCTTTACGGAATGGCATTAGTAAGAGTCTTTCTTTATTAACCTTTGTATCGGGGAAAACCTTTTACAATAAATAACCTTATCGAACGTAATTGTTAATAACATTTTATGCTAGTTAACGTAAGATAAGTTATGTTCAGGTTATGGAACGTTGCAAAAAAGTTACGGTATTATAAAAATCATGAGTACGGTAACTATATCTTGTGTGCCAAAGTAAGGGAAAAAATTGAATGCAAAATTCTAATTAACTTAAATATTTATGAATCGTTAGTTCATGGAAAATTCTTTTCATTAGTAGTAACTTAATAATAGTTTCAGATATAAGGTTCGAGGTCCAAGTCTTGGAAATTCTATTCCTTTCTTTACTTCCTTGTGCAAAGTAAGGAAGTATTGTAATCACGAAAAATTTCGGGTGCCATGTTTTAACGAAAATATCCATTTTGACTGCTCTGGAATCCATTTAAACGATATTTGTGCAGGACATCTGTACGTACGGACAGAATAAAGAACTAAAAACGGATTGAAATGAAGGCCAAACCCAAACTGAACCCAAAACGGATTTAAAATAGATTCAGAAGACATGTTTTGTGACGATTGTACGTACGTACATATGTATCTCACATAACTCAAAAACGAGTAGTCTCAGAACTTTGAAATTTTGTTATATGTTACTGCTATAATATATAGCTGTGATCTCCCTTTTTGGTTGCAATCGGCTGCGACAAAAGTATATAAATCTATCTATTTATCTATTTATAACAACTCTGTTATCCGCCCGGGTAAGGGCAGATTTTTATTATTATATGTTGGTAAATTGTTCATTTTTTTCTTTAAAAGGGACTGAATTATGTTGTTTTTATATTTCGGTTAAGGTTGTCATGGCTTTAGTTAACCTGCGTGCAATAGTTCTAGATTTATCAGCAATTTAAAAAATGTTAAAAGCCACTAAGCCTAACGAAACAGCCATTTATTTACGTTTGAAAACTGTTACTGGAATAGCGTAAATTCAGCATCTGCACCTTCAGTGTCTTTTTGCCGTGTAGGACCAAAACTAAACTTTCAGTTTTGTGCACCGAAAAATACGCTTTCTTGTCAGCTGGATTATTTACTTGTTTCTGCGTAGAAACTAATTTTAACCTTAATTTCTTTTTAACAGTTCTTAATTGTATTTGGTGTTGTATGTTTTTCTGTATTTTATAATTTTTAGTGAAGTTATTTTGAGTTTCTATGTATTTTTGCCTTCACGTGAAGTGAGAACCGAATTAATTGAATGAGAAATATATATCTAATGAAATTCCAGGAAATAAGTTTAAATGAAATGCAAGAAAAGTGCGTATAATTTAATATTCCGTAGAAGGAAGTCATGTGGTGTACACTTCAGCTTTTTATTTTGTAAAACAACATTTTTATGGAAATTTTGCACAAAACTAATATTAACAATAAAATCTATAAACTAGTTCATACATTTTCTACCATTAATTATGCCACAAAATTTTAATTTCATTTTCTATGTTACTAAATATTATCTATCTATCTATCTATCTATCTATATATATATATATAAAAGAAGTGATACTATTACAAATAGACTCTCTCTGATATGAAGCATAACTTTTCTACTTTAGCATTAACTAGAAATGCTACATTAAACAAATGAAACAATATAATACTACACAGAAATTGGGTCTTGATTTTGTTGCTTATGTCTGATAGATGTGAGGTAAACTTTTAAAATTCAGTGAGCTTCATAGTGAATGGGACAAAATGAATAGCATAATACAAATTCTGTAATTGATTTATTAAGGATAAAACATTAATTCTGAAACTACAATACAGGGTTTAAAGTCTCGGACCCATTTTGATGTTTCATAACTCATAAAATAATGAAGATATAGACAAACTTATGGTATTTATTGATGGAATAACTTATATACTTTCCTTTTCAGGTTTGAATATCTTTACTTTTGTAAATATCGTCTGCGCGTTTGGTTAATTTCAGATAATTTAATTTTCCAGTCTAAATATGTGTACTTTTCTAAATATCGTCTCTTATTAATTGCAATTAAAGAAAAAATGAAGACTGCATGCATACAAAGTTCAAATTGTTCAAGTTTTGGAACCGGACGATAGGCCTAGGAGGATGGCCTTTGCAATAGATATGCTAAGGATGATAGAAAATGATGCTGAATTTCTGAAGCGTATAATGTTCTCCGACGAAGCGTCCTTTCATCTTTCTGGCATTGTTAATCGCCATAATGTGCACATATGGGGATCTGAAAAACCCCCATGAATACCGTGAGACACAAAGGGATTCCCCAAAGGTTAATGAGTGGTGTGGACTAATGCACGACGGAATCACTGGGCCTTTCGTTTTTACAGAAAAGACGGTTTCATCAGTAGTATACGTAGACATGTTGGAAAACTTCGTATTTCCACAACTAGAAGAGCTTCAGCCACATGTCTTTTTGCAACAAAATGGTGCAACACCTCATTGGGGTACCATCGTTCGTAGTTCTTTGAATGACCATTTTACAGAAAGATGGATTGGACGAGGAGGTCCAATTCCTTGGTCACCCAGATCACCTGATATAACGCCCCTGGACTTTTTCCTTTGGGAATTTGTAAAGGACAACGTTTACAGGAGGAGAGTGTAGAACACTGATGACCTAAAAACCAGAATTACAAGTGCAATAGCTTCTGTGGGTGCCGGCATGCTTGCCGGTACCTGGCGTGAAATTGAATATCCACTTGATATTCGTCGTGCGACGAAGGGGGCCCACGTGGAAGTTCATTGACAAGAGTCACGAAACTTTTTGAGTCTGTCTAACCATTTACGTTATTAATTTTAACCTATCTTTATTTTTTTCAGAGTTATTAAACATCAAAAGGGGTTCGGGACTTTATAAACATCCTGTATTACAATATCTGGTAACAGCGCAAAATCTTTCCGTTACGAAATCGTCGCTAGAGGCACTGTTAGTCAAAATGACGCCCCCATGCAGTAGAAAGAGTACTGTGTTTTGGAACAGGCGAAAACATCATCGTTTATCGTCGTTCAAAGATTATTTCACTCGAAGTTTGGTAAAAAACAACAGTGTCGTCACAACAAGGAACGACGGATGAAGCAATTTCAGGACGCGGGCTTCTTTGTGTAAGAAACCAGTCCAGAAGGAATAGTATCCCAAACCGAAGTAGCAGAAAAAATTCGGAAAACGTTTTTACGAATTCCCACAAAATCAGCGCTTTGAGCGAGTTCTGATCTCAACGTGTCTTATGTAACGGTGTGGCGTGTGTTACGGAAACGTCTACAGTTCCAGCCATACGCCGTTCAGAGGAGGCAGGCGTTAAAACCTTTCGACAAACCATTGGGTAAAGGCTTTCTATAAGAATTTGCAAGATAAGCTGGAGGTATATGTTTTTGCGAATACAGTTGTGTTTGTGGATGAAGCCACTTTCTAGCACATTTCTAGCAAAGTTTATAAGGTACTTCTTCCGCTTTTTAATAGCATGCCTTCATGGTGTAGCGGTCAGCACGCTTGGGCGTATTCGAGAGGTCCGTGGTTAGAGTTCCGAAGAGGGCATTGCTCCTTTTTCCTCTCTCCTGTTTTCCAACAATAATCCTAATGACTCTACAGTAGCGCCCGAACTAAAAAAGATGGTGGATGATTGTTCGCCACCACCAGGATTTGGCGATTGGGTCTCCTAACTCCCAGTCACCCTTTAGGAGGGAGAGTGTGGAAGGTATTTCTCCCGCCTTCTTAGCTTGCGTTCGTAGTGTAGTGGTCAGCACACTCGGCACGTAATCAAGAGGCCCGTGGTTCGAATCCCGGCGAAGGCGTTGCTCATTTTCTCTCCTTTCTGCTTTAAAAAACACGCCTATTGACTCTACAAGTTAATCGCCATAATTTACGATTTCAAGCAGGAAAAATTAACATGGTGTAATAGAACATGAGCGGGATTCTCCAAAGGTGAACGTTTCCTTCGCCATTGCCAACAATTGTGTTTTTATCCTTTTTCCTTGTGGAAAAATTAGTTAACGGGTGCATTCACAAAGATATGTCAGAGTAAATATTCCATCAGTTAGAGGAAGCAGCTTCCAGCTTCATTCTGCAACAAGACAGTGGTTCACTATATTGGCATAAAAACGCCAGCCAGTATCTGAACAATAATCTAATTAATTGCTTGATTGGTCTTGCTGGGTAGAACGATATGCTATTGCTTTGTTGGCCACAGAGATCCCCATATCTAACCCTTTGGGAACTTTTCCTATGGGGTTTTATTAAAGACAAAATGTTCGCACTTTTCGCACCCATTTTCATAGGATTTACAGCAGCTGAAGCGGTGGATTACTAAAATGCTCTAATGATTAACAAAGGATATTCTATCACGAGTGTTGTAGGAACTGGAATACCCCATAGGTATTTACCGTGTGACTGGATGCGCACACGTAGAACATCTATAGAAGCTTGGATAGCTATAGTTTCACTGTAAATTTGATTAATCGAAATAATGTAATGATTACAGCATTCATTTTGTCACATTCAATATGAAACATTCTGCGCATAGTCTAAATTTATGGAAAGTTTGGGTGGATTCATTGCGGATTTTTTACTAAATGAAATTTTGAAAATGTTATTTGTAAATTTGATATTTCTAGAGAATTAGATTTAAGAAATGTTTCACCTAAAATTTTTTGGAAAGTCAGAATCCTTTCTTTGCAACAACTGAAATGATAATGATTTAATTTTACTTTGCAGCACCTGAAATGATAACGATTTAATGTTATTTTTGCAGGACCTGAAATGGTAATGATTTAATTTTGCCTGTGTTTAATGTTCACTACAACTTCTCACGCTTTTATCTCATTTAGATAAGTAAAAATAAAATTTCACGTTTTTCTTTGGATTCTTATAGTATTTTATAACTAAAAAATCATGGAATCTCATTATATAAAGTTCCTACGAGAAAAGTAACATAAGTTACTGTATTAATGTTAAGAATTATTAAAGATAACAAGAGAAATACACAAGTATATTTCAAGAGTTTGAATATTCTACTGCCCACACAGCACAAAAAAAACCTCTTCAAGTTATTCGAGGGATATTCACGATATCAGTACACATATATACCTGGAGTCTAACGGCATGTATTCCTCATATCAAAGGCTCTTCAATGGACGAGCGGTAAAGTCGCTGAACACTGGTAGTTTCAGCCGCATTCAAATTCTGGCAAACACGCCAGCTGTGTGGGCGCTTTCATGTGTTTAACATGGATACGAATCAATTTCCCTTAGGAAGTGCTCCACAAGTCAAACCTTCTCTTATTCACATAGCCCACGTGTGCTTTGCCATCATCAAGGAAATCAAATCAATCCTGATATCAAAATATTTTCCTGAGATCCTCCTAGGAGTCAAACTGTAGCTCCGAACTAAGGGCTATTAGTCTCGGAACCCGATTTTGAGTTGTTTCACTTTTCATTCGAGTCTGTTACCATTCAGGGAAAGGCAATATATTGTTCTTTCATATTTAATCTGTCTGTTATTAAAGTGAACATCCTTCGGATATTTTGAGGATAATAGCCGAGTTTTTAGCGGGAATATATCATCAAGAATTATAAGTCTGATTTCTCAAATAGATCCTCTAGGGAAAAATGTACCTTTGCTAGGATATCTCCAGGATCTCTTCAGTCGTGAATCGTGAAGTCCTCATGAAGGTCTCACGAAGTTCCTGTAAGTCCGCGTGAAGATGTTACATTTTAATAAGTTTTTGAAATTTTTGAAACTTTAATTGTAAAATAAAGAGTTAAATTATAATCTGAACCCAATTTGCAGTGAAACTCACATTTTCACTTTTCAATGACGCTAACAGAAAAACTGTAAATTGCGCAATCGTGCTTTCTCTTTAAGCCTCAACCGCCTCGTACCTTCACACACTCTATTACGGGAAGAGCGAGGGCCGATACCCCACTTCTCCGCTCAGCGTCGTCGTCAGAAAAAGGGCGAAAAACCAGTTCTGCGAAAATTTATTCCCATTTGCAGCTATTCGATGACTTACGATTAAATCCATCAGTGAGAAAATTGTGTTCTCACACCTTCATTTACGCTTACTTGCTTTATTTAACCACTAGCCGCTGCGCGGCCAGCCTTCGTCTGGCTTTTAAGTGTACCGGAAAAATGCCTAAAGAGAACACCAAACATTAAATTTGAAAACTCCACAGAATTTACTCTGCAGAACAATTTTATCGAAAAAGAAACAAACAACAACGGAAAAAAAAATTCAGTTAAAAATGCATTATATATAAAAAGCATACAATGAAATAAGCAATATCCCTTAATACAAATATTAATTATCCTAATAAATAAATTAACCAACTTCCTGCTGCCTTCTCTAGACAAACGTCCAGTATCTAAGAGAAACATTAAATTTAAAAACTGCACAGAATTATCGCCCTCATTTTTCCGAGTGGCAATAGTGCAACCGAGTTGTGGCGAATGTGGGCAATAGTGCAATTCCGAGTGGCAATATCAGCAACAATGGCTGCGTGCCATTGTTGTTCATATAATGAGAGAAAATCATCAATTTGATACTATTTCATTAAAAAAAAAAACTCATTCGAATTTTGAAAATCGATGTGCACTGGCGAAAAACGTTGCCGAACCCACATTTCTAAAAGAATGAAACTATTCAAAATGATGTGATTTCATCAAAAATCTATCAACAACAATAAGAATGAAAAATTGTTGCCAAAACCATATTTTAAAATATGTGAGATGTGAGAAGTGTACCCGGAAGCTTCATTTAAAAAATTTTAAAAAATTACAAAATATTATTATTTTTCCAAAATTCTTTTTTTAAAAGGAGTCGAAAGGATTAAAGTTCAACGTGTCCAAAAATCAGAGGAAAATAAACAGCACAATTTTTAAAATAAGGTTTTTTTAAAAAAATTCCGCTGAAAAGGTGTTAAGCTCACCTTCCTAAATAAATTCGTATTTAATCGATTTATTGGAATACGAAATTTATTTGAAGTTCGTAAAATAGCTAAGTGTCTACGCTTCACGACGATGTAAAAATGAAATGTATAGAGTGAAATCTCGCTTTCCTGTAGCCCATTATGTCTCAAAATAACGCGATTTGGTTACAAAACATAACATTAAAAAAATTCTAATTCGAATTTCGAAAAAATCGCTTCGAGGTGTACTGTCTCTTGTGTAGATACACCTATGTACCAAATTTCGTGGCCCTGGGTTTATTAGCTTACTCGCAACACGAACGAAAGACACTCACACGCGCACACGCACACACGCACGCACACACACACACACACACACACGCACGCACACGCACGCACACGCACGCACGCTCTTTGTTTTATTATATGTAGAGATTAGCCGGAGATAAAAATATGTTGGTCCTTACATTTTTCTGGAAGTAAATTTATTTAATTTACGTCCTGAACTTTTACTCCATTTTGAATTTATTTTGATATTGCAGCTTCAGCGCAGATTCGTCTCTTATAATTTTTATTTAAGTTACTGCTGCAATTATGACTATTCTTTAGAGTATATATATATATATATGCATGTGTGTGTGTGTACGTGTAATAATAAATTTATACGATAATAGAATTTAGTAGAACCAATTATTAGAATTCATGGATGGAGAAACTTGAACACAGATAAATGGAAGTTGTTGCGTTGTGGAAAACTGGAAATGGTGGACACAATGGGGACGTCTTACTAGATGTAACTTTTGTGGAAACGCAAATCATTTGACAGTCGGAACATCTCTTTACTACCTGTTGATTCTTATCAGCATATCTTATTGCATAACATACCTCATTAAATGACACAGCACAATGGGGTGGGCCAGTTTGCATCCCACAATTTTGAACTACGCAGTTACATTTTAATAAAGATGGAGAAACACAACCAAGCGAGAAAAGTAGCTTAGTCAGGCATAAGTAAACAGTAAAAGAGAGTGCGCAGAATACAGCTGAAGTATTTATACTCGGAAATTCTTTGTTTGAGTTCCAGTCATGATCGGATAAAAACTCACAGCAATGCGGAATACTTCAAAGAAACAGTAATGTCACTGCAGAAGCGATGGGAGTTGTCTTTTAATTCAAATTAGAAATTAAAGTCTATTTATTTTATATTTTACACACACATATATATACACGCATCGTCCTTAACGTTCTTAGCCGGCCTTTATAATTTGCAATTGCTAATCACAGTCAAATACATCCAGTAACAGAAGTGTTTTACATAACTAAAATATTCATCTTTTGGCAAGCAATGTCAAATTAAAAAAGAAATTAATTTTGAAGAAATAACAATAAAATTTAACATGTAATGCGATCTCCTGATTAATGTACTTATATTTGGTAAAATTTTATTCGTTATGAAAAAATAAAAATGTAAGAAGTTTGACTCCCGCGCGACAAAAATCGTACGGGAGATTTTAATTTCAAAATTTACAATTTTGATGTTACTTTCAACTTGCCTGGAAGGATCGGTTAATTAATTAAGTTAAAATTATTCAATGAAATAAGTTTAAAGGAAGTGAAGAATAAAATGTGTATAATTTAATAGGCCGTACAAGAAAGACACGTGATGTCTACATCAGATTTTTAAAATTTAGATCACGATCTCCTTTTTATATATTGTTACGAATTTCATATTTATTTGGTTATTTATTTAGAATTGTAATTAAAATTCCTTTTTATTTCCCCGTGCAACGCAGACGACTTTTGAAGAGAAAGCTACGTCGAAAAAAAAAAATAACAATAAAAATAAAAGAGCGCGTGCATTTAATGCTTAATAAATAAATATCTCGTAATTACTGTTGCCATCCAGAAAAATCTAGAAAAATCGTGATTGTTCTACTGATAATTAAAAAGCTTTTAAAAGCCGAGTTGGAACACCTCATCTCAGTTGTTGTTGTTGCTGTTATACTTGTAGCTGTAATTGCTTACTTCATGCTGTATTGATTGTAGCGATTTCGCTGTGACATAGAATTGTTTTATCTGTTTTGAACTGAGTTTTTGCTAAGCGTTTGAGATATTGTGATATTGTGCGAAGATCTGTGAAGAAATATTTCAGCATTTAAATTTATTTCTTGTGGAAAGAATAAATTTTGGTTAACTTTTTAACGACTTGTGCATTCAATATATAACGAACCCATACGCACGTAACAATATGTTACCTGGTCTAGAAGATATAAAGAGCGGAAAATTTAAAATTCTGTTAACGTAAAAGCGGGGATTGGAATGCATTGTGAACACAGGGAAATTGACGGGGCCAGGACAAATTGTTATAAATCGCTGGATAATGTGAATTCTGGGAATGGGAAAGAGGGGTTTTGCTATGCGCTTTTATTTGTAGAAACAGAAGTGTATCAATATTTAATTTGAAATCAACAGGGACTTTAGACTGAATTCAAAAAATGACAAAATTTAAAGCAGGCATGGAACAAAAATCATATAAAATTAATTGCTGTTATCGTTTCCGTAGTTTATGCATATTTCGTTCCCAGCAGCAAAACACTTTGCCATTCCACTTTCAACTTTTGCAATTTGTGCGCAGCCCCTCTTAAATCAAACACCAAAATAGTTCGGAATATTGGATCGCTGCCGTAATAGAGCACTCTCCGTCCATTATCGCTTTAGACACTGCATACTTCCGGCACCCCTTTGAGTACACGAGCTGGGGAATAGGACGGAGAGGAAACTCCTCTCATGTTTAAATCATGTCCCAATCTGCCCTACTTCCGGAAAGGTTGTATTTCTCCTTAGTCATCGAATGCGGCCGTAACCTTGTTGCCATAGAGTTACTTTAAAGTTTGGGATTCGGAGAGACGATAAGCTCAAGCACTGCTGCAGTATGATGCAATTTTTTATCAGCTGATGTGTTTCAAATACAAAGGTACAATCTGTATTTTGAATATATATACCTATATACTGTAGTTCTTCCAATACAAATGTTTTCCTCGTGTAAAAATTATGTAAAACGGTTGAGTTGTAGAATCGAGGGTGTTTTAGAGTGGTATATGTTTCGTAAGAACTAATTATTCCGAAGTAATTTGTAGAATTATTAGCTTGCAGAACCGTGAAAAATGTGCAAAGCCCTCGTTTCGAACTCCAGATCCCCCGATTATGATTCGAGCGAGCTTCCAGTCGGACTACGAAGGTATGCTGAAACGAGGGACAAAATATCTGATTAGTTTATTTTACCAAAATAGTAATTTAAACAAATACACTACTTTGATTGAAAACTATTTTTGATTATTAAAAAATAGCTTCTTGATTATTGTAGCGTTTTTTTTTGTACTTTACATGCCTACACTTAAATTCGTTTTTTTAGGTAATATAAAAATTCATGATACTCTTATCCCTTCGGCCAATTCGTACAAATATCTTGGAGTGTATATTGATGCACAGCTCACTTTCAAAGAACACATCAGTTATATCACCAACAAAGCTAATGCAGCTTTTATGGCTCTTTACCCGCTTTTAGGGAAAAATTCTAAATTAAATCTGAATACTAAATGCAATCTTTACCTGATGCTTATTCGACCAATTCTCTTATACGCAGTCCCCACTTGGGCCAAGGGTTGCAAAACCCATAGAAAGAAACTTAGCTATCAACAGAATAAAATTCTACACTCAATAACCTCAGCACCCTGGTTTATTAGAAATATCCAGTTGTATCAAGGCCTGAAGATTCCTGAAATACAAGAACAGATCTTAATAATTTCGCACAAATTCTTTACCCAAGTTCAGAATTCACCATATAATGCTATTAAAAATCTCGCAAACTATGATCCAACAGAAGAAAATGTGGTTAAGCGACCACGTTCTATTCATCACAACTCAAAGTGGTGAAAGTGTACATATTGTAAATATTTATTTAATTAATATTTAATTGCATTTCATATACTCAAGAATTCGTGATATGATTAACTATTTTTGTGTTCAGTTTTGTGCACGTCCCGCGCAGTACAGTCCTTGGACAGGAAGCCAAACTTACAACTAAGGCCTCAGTGCTATAATAAACATTACTTTATAATAACAAAATAAACAATAATTGCAATAAGTGACTTTCAGCAAATTAAATTCTATCCAACGCTGAATGCAATTCAAATACTATCAAATACAAATATTTATCAAATACTAAACAAATAGAAATCAAATACTAAATACAAATAGAACCATGATAGTAAAACGAAACCAAGCAAATCTTCATCACCCTATTACGCACAGAGGTATGACACACAACTCAGAAACAGAAATCGCTGAAGTCATGGCGGAGAGCCTTGAAAAAGTTTTCGAGAATTATGAAGAAATCAGTCCTTTTGACTATACTATCAATAACGAAGTCGAAGAAATTAAACTTAAAAGTAACAGAGATTATGTAAAATTTACCTCCCCCAAAGAAATCCAAGAAATCCTCAGGAAGCTAAAGAATAAAAAAGCCAGAGGCTTTGACAACATAAGTAATGAAGCCCTTAAAGTTCTACCGAAAAACTGTATAATTCTACTGTGCAATTTAATTAATTCATATATTAGGCTCTCTTATTTTCCGAAAAAATGGAAACATTCAATTGTAATAATGATCCCGAAACCAGGCAAAAATCCAAAAGAAGTATCCAGCTATCGACCTATCAGCCTTCTACCCGCTATCAGCAAAGTGTTTGAACGCGTAATTGCCTCAAGACTCCAAATTTTCACTGACAAATTAATTGATACAGACGATCAGCAGTTCGGGTTTAAAAAAGCTCATTCAACATCGCATCAAATTCTTAATCTCATAGAATTCATTGCCGTAGAATTTCAGAAGAAAAACGGAGTTGCCGCATGCTACCTCGACTTCGAAAAGGCCTTCGATCGAGTGTGGCATGCTGGTTTAATATGCAAGTTATCGAAATTAAACCCTCCTTCAAGTTTCTTAAATCTCATGATTTCCTATTTAGAAGATCGTACCTTCCAAGTCCGCTGTGGTGATGCTTTGTCCACACATAAAAATATTCATAGAGGACTACCTCAAGGTTCCGTCATCTCTCCAGCAAACTTTAATCTATATGCAAGTGACATGCCCAAGCCGCAAAATGCAAAAATCCTTAAATATGCCGATGATACGGTAATACTTACTAATTCCTTAAACCCGCAACATGCAATAGACAAACTGAATAGCCAAATTAAAATAATAGAAAAATGGTGCACCAGATGGAAAATCAATCTTAATCCCACCAAATGCTGTATAGTTATGTACAGAAGATATAAGAAAAACTACCCTCTGGATATCAATATAAAAATTCATGATACTCTTATCCCTTCGGCCAATTCGTACAAATATCTTGGAGTGTATATTGATGCACAGCTCACTTTCAAAGAACACATCAGTTATATCACCAACAAAGCTAATGCAGCTTTTATGGCTCTTTACCCGCTTCTAGGGAAAAATTCTAAATTAAATCTGAATACTAAACGCAATCTTTACCTGATGCTTATTCGACCAATTCTCTTATACGCAGTCCCCACTTGGGCCACGGCTTGCAAAACCCATAGAAAGAAACTTAGCTATCTACAGAATAAAATTCTACGCTCAATAACCTCAGCACCCTGGTTTATTAGAAATATCCAGCTGTATCAAGACCTGAAGATTCCTGAAATACAAGAACAGATCTTAATAATTTCGCACAAATTCTTTATCCAAGTTCAGAATTCACCATATAATGCTATTAAAAATCTCGCAAACTATGATCCAACAGAAGAAAATCTGGTTAAGCGACCACGTTCTATTCATCACAACTCAAAGTGGTGAAAGTGTACATATTGTAAATAGTACCCAGTATTTAATTGCATTTCATATACTCAAGAATTCGTGATATGATTAACTATTTTTGTGTTGAGTTTTAAGTGTATTTTATTATCTGGCAAAGCCAAATTACTGACTTTGTGAAGAGTAATTTGAAATAGCCTTATCTACTATTATTTTTCGTCTTGAAATCGCTTAAAAGATTATCCTGCAACCTGACTTACTCTCGGTATCTCATGTTCATTTCAGTCACTCAATTCCTCACTGCAAATAGCACGCACCCAGCACCTGCTCAAAAATTCGAATGTTTCTACATACTGCCTTCCTGTATGACTTTGCCACATAGACCATTCTTTCGCCTAAGGGCGCGGTGCTAAGCACCTCTGATTTATCTAAACAAAAGTGAGCGGCCTCCGGCCTTACTTGATATATAGGTTAAAACTCATTAGTAGTTGACACCTTGAACCGAAAGTACTGTCTTGATCTTGATCAGTAAAACGATGTTTGGTGCAGATTTCTGCGGATTTTTTAGTGAGCAGGATAAACCTCATATTATGCGGTGTCCCGGCAATAGCGTTCCCGACTGGACTAGACTAGACTAGACTTATACTATTTACATTATTATTTACAACTATATACACTACGGACTATGGTCATAGTAATGGACTAACCTGTCATAATGAGCGACTTTAGGTTTAGAGTTCGATGACTTACGGATCCGAACCACGACGTCTTTCAGCCTGTTTAGGACTGTGTAAGTACTATCCCAAGGTGACTGAAGTTTCGTAGAAAGCCCTTTTCGACGAGTCGGATTCCATAACCACACCTTGTCTCCTTCGTTGAAACGATGTCCAGTAGCTCTCGTGTCATAGCTGGTCTTCATCTTCTCCGCCGCAAAGGTGACTCGCTCTCGTGCAAAATTGTGCATCACTTCAAACCGTTCCTGGAGATCTTGAATGTATTCCTCAGGCAACGAAGGCGCATCCGGAAGGCGACCAAACAAAAGATCACATGGCAGACGAAGGTTACGACCGAAGAGCATCTGAGATGGGGAATAGCCGGTAGTCTCGTGGACTGCACTGCGGTAAGCCAGTAAAAATAGTGGCAACTTCTTGTCCCAGATCTGTTGGTTTCTGGAAACCACTAATGAGAGGTTATTGAGGATGGTTCGATTAAACCTGTCTACCATACCGTCCGACTGGGGATGTAAAGGCGTCGTTTGGGTTTTGTCAATGCCAAGTAGCTTGCAAAGTTCCTTGACTACAGCCGAAGTAAAATTCCATCCCTGATCGGAATGTAACTGAAGAGGAAGTCCGAACCTGGGATTCCAGTGCTGTATCATCATCTCTGCTACTGTAACAGCCTCTTGATCAGGAATAGGATACGCTTCAGGCCACTTGGTGAAATAATCGATGACAACGAGCCTGTATTTGTTGCCATCAGCAGTTCGTGGCAGAGGTCCTATGATGTCTAAGGCGATACGTTCAAAAGGTGCTCCTACATTGTAACATTGCATCTTCCCCTGGCTGCGTTTCTTCGGTCCTTTCCGACTTGCACAGACATCGCAATATCGGCAGCACTTTTGCATGCCATACTTTGCAATATTCCAATAGAAACGCTCCCGAACTCTCTGTAAGGTCTTCATTATTCCGAAGTGACCTCCTGCAGGGCTGCTATGTAGTTCTTTAAGACGTCAGGGATCCGGGATCTTGGGAGTACCAGCTGCTATAGGAATGTCTTTCCATCATCCGATTCGAATTTTCGGTACAAGACGCCGTTTCGAATATGGAGTGAGTCTCACAGAGCCCAATATTGTTTTGTCGTGGGACTATAGCTCGAAATGTCCTGCCAAGTAGGTTTTCTGTTTGAGGTCTTCTTTAACTCAATTATGGGTTTAATATCACGGTCGTCCATCTGGTCTTTCCTGATTTTCTTGTCACTCCATGGTTCTGGATCAGCCGATGTTGATGTTGTAATTGCCGTGCGACTGAATTAACCAGTTGGTATTTAGCTTCGACCCTGGAAGAATATCGGCAGTTTTCTGGGCAAGGTCTTCAAGGCGTCAGCGTTTCCGTGCGACACTCCATTGCGATGATGGATAGTGATGTAATATTCCACGAGTCTCTGTATCCACCTGGCTATCTGACCCTCAGGATTCTTGAAATTTAAAAGCCAGGCCAATGCTGCATGATCTGTGCAGAGCAGGAATTTTCTGCCGTATAGATAATGATGGAAATGTTCTACGGCTTTGACTATGGCGAGCAACTCTTTCCTGGTGACACAGTAATTCCTCTCCGGTTTAGAAAGGCACTTGCTCCAGTAAGCCACTACACATTCTTGGCCCTCTATTTCTTGGGACAGAACAGCGCCGACACTTTCATTACTCGCATCCGTGTCGAGAATAAATGGTCTGTCGAGCTGAGGATACGTCAGAATTGGAGCAGATGTTAAGGCTTCCTTCAGATTCTTAAATGCGTTCTCACATTCTTTTGTCCACACGAACTTTTGCTTGCTCTCTGTCAGCTTGTGAAGGGGTCTTGCAATGGATGAAAAATCCTTCAGGAATCTCCTATAATAGGTGCAAAGCCCTAGAAAGCTTCTCAGCTGGTGGACATTTTCGGGACGTCTCCAGTCTTTAACTGCTGACACTTTTTCAGAATCCGTGCGCACACCTTCAGCAGAGATGACATGTCCGAGGTAAGTGACTTCCTGTCTGAATAATTTTCATTAAGCGGGCCTCAACTTCAGGTTGGCTTCTTTCAGTTTCTGAAGCACCTTTCTAAGATTTTCCAAATGTTCTTCGAAACTCTTGCCGACGATAATGATGTCATCCAGGTATATCAGACAGGCTTCGTATGAAAGACCTTTTAAAACAGTCTCCATTAGGCGTTCGAAAGTAGCCGGCGCATTACATAGTCCAAACGACATCACTTTTAACTGCCAAAGTCCTTCTCCTGTAGTAAATGCCGTCTTTTCTCGGTCATCAGGATGTATTTCTACTTGCCAATATCCACTCTTTAAATCAAATGTCGAGAACCACTTGCTTCCAGAAAGAGTATCCAGAATGTCGTCAGTTCTAGGAAGAGGGTAACTGTCTTTCTTCGTAACCTCGTTCAACCGGCGATAATTAACGCAAAATCTAGTTGACCCGTCTTTCTTCTTCACCAGGACGATGGGAGTTGCCCAGGGACTTGCTGAAGGCTCGATGACATTGCTTTCTTGCATGTCCTTTAAAAGTGTTCGAAATCGCGAGACGTCTTGGATGTTGCTTGATTGGTGGATGATCACCAGTATCGATTCTATGTTGACTCAAACTGGTTCGACCCACGTCAGAAGACGAGCGGGAGAAAACATCTTGAAGATCTTTAATAACACGCTCGGCAGCATTCGTTTCCTCATCGTTTAGTTGCGCATTCTGCAATAACTCCGGTATAATGTTGTCTGAAGACGCGGTTTTTGAGATGTTACTTTTTCTTTCAACGCTGGTTACTGAAGTACATTCTGCAACCACTTCACCTTTCTTAATACTCTCGCCTTATCAGTTACATTGGCAACGCTCACCGGGATAACGGTCCCCGATAGGTAGACGAGTGCTGAGGCTATTAATACTCCTTTAAGGCTATTACAATTCTTGAGATATTCCATGACGCCGTAGCGGAAATTTCTATTTACGGCTATGGATCCAGGAAGCAAAATTTCTGTTCTTGCCGGTATTGTGATATCATCTTGAGCTATGATTTTGTGGATAGATTTCACTCCTTCATCATTAATCCCGAATAAAGTTATGTCCTCAGAGGCAGAATGCTGTTCGTTATTTTTAAAGTCCAAGGAAAAATTGTATTTCCTTAGAAAGTCCAATCCGAGTATGCAAGGGTCTGTAATTTCTGCTACATATGCCGTGTGATGGTAAGCGGCACTTCCAAAGGTGATGTTAACGTTTAATTACCCTTCTATATTGATCTTCTCGCCGCACACAGTCTGGAGGGTAACGCAGGGCGGCGACCAGATAAGTTTACCTTCGAGTTGTTGAGCCAAACCTTTTCGAATGATCGTAACATTGGCTCCCGTGTCGATTGTCATGTTACAAGGAATTCCATTAATTTGTCCCATGATGAAAATTCCGTTATTGCCGCCACTCACTGCAGAAATCTGAAGCGCTTTAAACTGGGGCTTTTCATTATCAGGCAACCTCCGCCCCGCGAGATGGCCACGAATTAGTTTCCGTCCTTCTTGATAGGCGCGGTCTTAACATCCGTGCCTTGGGATGTTCTGCAGTTTCTTCGAATGTGCCCTTCAGCACCGCAGTTCCAGCACTTTATGAAAGGTTTCTTGTCACCAGTATTCCGTGTAAAAGCATTCACCTTTTCGATTAAAACGTCTAGGCGAGCAGTCATTGCATCCACCGGTTCTTGTATATGAGCAGCTCTGATTGGGTGGCGGTCTCTACGAGTGGCTTGCTGTGTTACCTCGAATTTCATGGCGTACACCAGAGCACTTTTGAAGTCCTTCACATCAGCCATTCGCAATGCTTTCTGTATTTCAGGATCCCGGATGCCGTCGATGAAGTATTGCAGGGACAGGATTTCTCTTGTTTCTGTCGGACACTCTGAAAAGGCGAAGCGGGACAGCCTTTCAACATCCGTGGCGAGCTCCTGAAGTGTTTCCGTAGGCTTCTGTTGACGAGATTTTAACTGAAGCCTGCTATAGTCTTTTAAACACTTCTCTCCAAAACGCAGCTCCAATGCGCCGGAGAGAGCTTCGAAATCTAGCCTTTTGTTTTCGGGAAGAGTCTGAAGGATATCCGCTGCGTCTGCTCTCAGAGAAGCGGCAAGATGACAGGCCTTAGCTTGGAAATCCCATCCATTAGCTTCCGCAACTATAGAAAATTGTGTCTTATACACTTGCCAGGAGGTCTTCCAATCATATATCGATAACTTCAGAGACGGATGCGCAGGCATGGCTAGAAATTTAAAGGTATCCGAATTGCTTCCTGCTGTCGCTACGAATTTCTTCAAGGTATCAACTTCTTTCGCAACTGCAAAAACTTTGTCATCAATTTGTTGTTCGATTTGGTGTTGAACGGCAGAAACTCTTTCTTCAATTTCTCCAACTCTGTTTTCAACCGTGTCAATTCTGTTTTTTATACCTTCAAACTTGTTTTCTATTATGCAGGTGATTTCCCTTTTTATTTCCTCTTGACCAACTTTCATTTCTGCCTTAACAGCCTTCATTTCTTCCTTAACAGATTTTCCCATCTTTTCTTGAACAGCATTCATCTTTTCTTTAACGGATTTCATCTCTTCTTTAACAGAATCCTTCATCTCATCTTCAAATGCAGCAAAGGCTGCCATAAATTGCCTTAAATGTTCTTCCATTGCTCTAGTTAATGGCATTCAAAATATCCCACTTCTGACACCAAAAACTGTTGCGTGCTTACGGGTTCGTTATATATTGAATGCACAAGTCGTTAAAAAGTTAACAAAAATTTATTCTTTCCACAAGAAATAAATTAAAATGCTGAAATATTTCTTCACAAATCTCTTCACAATATCACAATATCTCAAACTCAGTTCAAAACAGATAAAATAAATTCATAGTCACAGCGAAATCGCTACAATCAATACAGCATTAAGTAAACAAACAGCAGTTCACTTTTTACAGCTACAAGTATAACAGCAACAACAACAACTGAGATGAGGTGTTTCAACTCGGCTTTTATAAGCTTTTTAATTATCAGTAGAACAATCACAATTTGTCTAGATTTTTCTGAATGGCAACAGTAATTACGAGATATTTATTTATTAAGCATTAAATGCACGCGCTCTTTTATTTTTATTGTTATTTTTTTTACGTAGCTTTCTCTTCAAAAATCGTCTGCGTTGTACGGGGAAATAAAAAGGAATTTTAATTACAATTCTAATTAAATAGCCAAATAAATGTGAAATTCGTAACAACATTGTTCAAATCTGTGTCACAGCCTTTGCTGATATAGGCCTTTTTTATTTTACTGATGTGCTCGTTTACGAAATAAAAGATGTATTGTAATCAAGAAAAATTCCGGAAATATACATTTTGAACGTTCCCGAATTCATTTGGAAGATTTTTTTCTTTTTCCTTTTTATTTTATTTTACTTATTATTATTTTTTTTTTTGCCTGATGCCTCTACATACGGGCAGAATAAAGGGCCCTTTGTTATTGAAATTAAAGGATACCTCTTAGAATCGAAATAATCCTGTAAAACATCCTCTGCTTAAAAAAATGTGAAAAGTTTTAATCTGAAAACTTCAAACTATAGCATGAAGAAAAAAGGAAGGTTTGGGTATTAAGGGTCGAAGAAAGTTTTCTAAGACAAGAGTTTATTATTAAAAGCTAAAATAAAATTAAAATATAAAAAGCGTTAGAACAGTTAAAATAAATAGAATAACTAAGTAGTAGAATAGATAAACTAAGTAATAAAATGAAATTCTGAATAGATTGTAGTTGTCTTAGTAAGATGGCTTACAAAACGTTTTCTTTTGTCTTTTTAGTCTTAATGTTTTGTGTGTCAACTTTATTTATAAAGTATTACGTCACATGAAGTTCAGTTCAGCAGCAAAATCATAAAATTTTTAAAAACAACCTATTTTTAGAACTTCCGACAGACAGTTTCGCGAGCTGGAGATAAAACCGTTTTATTCCGTACGGTGTTGCCACTGCTCGCTTTCAAATAGTTGAGTTTTTTAATCAAAAATTTAACGTCATGTTATGAAAATGCTGAATATTTTTAATTAGATCAAGAATTAAATGTATTTTTATTATTTAATTCAACTCGATTGAAATATAAGGAATGAATATTCTTAGAATATTCTTAAGATTGCTTTGAAATTTCAGATAGCTTTTTTAATCCACAGCAGACAGATTCAATTCGAAAGATAAAAATCTTACAATTTTCCGAATTTAGCGGGATTCGACGCAAAATCCCATTTGAAAACTAACAGCCCTTTGGGCTGATAAGGAGAAAACGTATGCCTTCTTTATAGTATTCAGAATATATGCACGTGCATTTCATTAATATGTGATTATGTTCGCAATAGCAAGTACACTGCGGAAAAAAAAAAAAAGAGGGGACAGTTCTTTGTCTTCCGTTCTACTGGGCCGATTGACGAAATACAAATTGCGTTTTTCATGTCTCGAAAGCGCAACTTAGGATATATAATAGCCTTATATAAAGCATTGTTCTAATATAGGTAATTTGACACAAAATCGGACCTTTTTTTTAAATGACATAATTTTTTTTGCATATTTCGACTCTCCGACTCAAATTACACCTAAATATTAAATTTTGTGAAATGTGGTGAGAAAAAAATGTGTTTTGGCGCATTTCTTTCAATTTCCGCCAAGAATAATTTATTTGACGAACTTCTCACTTTATAGCAACCTATTTTCCTTTGCCTTTTTTCTTTGCGCAAGAGCAGGAAAAAAAGGTCCGTCATTCATACTTTCAAATAATTTTAATAAAGTGCGTAAAGCACATTTGGCTTTATTATCGCTTAGAACAAATATGCCAAATTTCGAAACACTCTAATATATAAATTCAGGTGTATGTTTAGGAATTTTGAATAAAAAACTCTACCTTTTTACTAGTATGTTTAGAAATACATCTACTTTAAGATGATGATAGAAATTTTATGGATTGTAGTTCAAAATATTTTTCCGAAAAATTTATAAAAATTATTTAAAAAAAATTTAATATAAATCCTAAAATTGGATGAGTTTTATTTGGAATGAAGCTAAATTTCCAAATAAAAAAGGAAGAATCGAATAAGTTTAATAAAAAAAGAGATATTAATAAATATATACCAAATTCAATTAACATGGAGGAGCTAAAATTTTGAGAGCCAAGTTTTTATTGTTCCTCCTAGTTTTTGAGCAGTGTACATTCAGAAGAACTTAAAACATAATAACTTGTAATATAAATAGATTCATCATTCATTTTTAATTAAATTTTTTAATTCATTGACGAAATTTTACAATGAAACTTAAATTGAACATAGTTTCTAAGTATGGAAAATGGAGGACCGCATCTTCCTTCATTGACGATAAATTCATTTCTCTATTGCATGTTTTTTGCTCAGAGAATATTCTTGGAATTTTGCAGTACTGATATCCGTTCAGATAGCCATCCAAAAAGGAATAAAAATATTGAATTGGCATTCCCATTCTGCTGCAAAATATGACAGAAATTATGCATTATGTTCAAGGAAGAATGGTCATCTACCATTTTTCTTAACTAGAAATTATGCGAATAGAAAAGTAATGTGAAAGTGGTTCCGACTTGGTATTCTATTTCAAATCAGAAAAACTGCCAATGAACGAGGAAACATTTTAAATTATATATATATATATATAAGTTGTTTGAAAGGCATAATATCAGAATATCAACTCAAACATTTTACATTTTATTGCCAGCATCAAGGCAATCATCTGCTCTGCTCACTTCTTTGATAATACACAGTGGTTTTAAAATCAGGTTGAAAATTTCTGCCGCAAAATTCGGTCTGCCAGATAATGCATAGTTTACATTTTTACTTCCTTGTGAGAAGTAAAAAGGAAGTACTGTAATCGCGAAAATTTCGGGTATAATATTTCAACGAAAATGTCCAAATTGACCGCTATTGAATGCAATTTAAAGATGTTTTTGCGTGACATCCGTACGTAATGACAGTCTAAAGAACTCATTTCCCCCCAAAAAATTATAAAACTGATTTAAAATGGATTCTGAAGATATTTTTTTCGTGGCGTCTGTGCGTACGTACGTATGTTTGTATGTATGTCGCATAACTCAAAAACGAGGAGCCTCAGAACGTTGCAATTTTGTATGCAAGGCTGCTATAACATGTAGATGTGCACCTCGCATTTCGGTTACAATCGGCCGTACCAAACGTATATAAATATATGTGTATATATATCCACTTTGTTAATCAGCTCAGTGAGCTCAGTTTCTTTATTCTAATAAGGTTGTAAATTGTGCCTATTTTTGTTTAAAAATGATTGAGTTATGTTGTTCTTATCTTCTGGTTAAGGTGTTTATGCCTTTAATAAATATACATGCAAGATTTATCAACAATTTAAATTAATTATCAACAATTTAAAAGTTGTTTATGGCAGCCATATTTGTTTTCATTTGAAACTTAGGAGAATAGTGGATTTGTTGCCAATCTAGAGAAACTAAGCTTCACAACAACAAAGATAACGCCTTCTTTAATTATTGCTAATTAAATCATGTTTAATCCGTTCTGAAATTTATTCGAGGAAATAAGTGTTTAAGATGTACTTCGTAATTTTTAACAGAGATATTTTGTGTTTTTATGTTTTTTGCCTTGTCGCGAAGTGAGAACTGAATTAATTGAGTGAGAAATAGTGAATCGTCTGCGAAAAACCTTTTTTTTTTTTTTTTGTTTCTTTAATTTCTTTTGCACATCGCTTTAGATTTCTTATAATATTTGAATAGAACTTGAGGCAACGATTAGGTAATTCTTCTGATGATGTACATATTATTTGCGCATTCTGAATTATAAAATGGAGGAGATGTAACGCTGTTCAATGAACCTAACGCGAGAGTGTCGCTATGGTAAACAAATATATTGAATTTTAAAGAGTGCATTTATTCCTTTGCTGATTATGCGCTTTCGATGAAGTAGATTTAATTCAATCCAATAAATTTAAATGAAATATAAAATGGTTAAAAATTAATATTACGTACAAGAAAGTCATATGGTGTACAGATTTTTTACATAAAATTCAAGTTTAGATTTTCTGAAAATACTGTTAATAAAACACTAATTACCTCTTATCAAAAAGCATATTCCAACCTTGAGCGACGAGCATGCAGAAGCCCATGCTGGGGATGTAAAGTATTCTTTCAGCTACTACGAACCCGACAGGAAATAGCAAATTGCTAGCTGGGATGAATGGCACAATCAGCAAGGACATACTCTGTAAAGCAATTGGGAAATATTATCAGAATTCGGGAATATTTTTAAAGCATGTTAGCAGTTCGAATTTCTTACAAAAGATGGCGCCACCACTGAAATTTATAAATTTCCCGAATTCTCAGCAAGATGTAATGCATTTCTTAAACGCAATTGCGCAACAAATTTAGCAATAACAATCCTGATTTAAACAATAAATCATTTTCTAATTATAGTTGTCAGAAACTCTCAATAAACTAGAGATTTTCAATCTTTTAAATGAAATTATTGACAACAGATTTTTGAAATTATTCAAGAAAGAAATACATTATACATTCTAAGAGTAAATATGATAGCAATATTTGAATACTGCTAAAAACTGTTTCATTATAAAATTCCATTAGGTATAACCCGTAATTTTATCCCACAAACACAAAGAAAAAATGTTTTTCAAAATTAAGATACTCTCAAGCATGGAAATTAAGTAATTTTCTTCAAATGTCTCGTACAAATGTGCCACGTATTTATTACTTCTAATACGAAAAACGTGTTACGAATAAATCCAGACAAAAGGTAATCGATGAATCATTCACTGCGCATGCCAAAAATTTCCATCAACTTTACTTAATTTCTTACATTCACCAGGGTACTTAATTAAAGCATGTCAACTGCAAAAATAAAAACTTTATGCGTTTATTTAAATTTTTTCAAAATACACATGCGCAAGTTGCTGTACTTTGGAAACTTTACAACAGCGCAATTATATTTGATCTATTAAGATTGAATTTCCACGAATATGCGAGTAATGAAACCTAAAAATATCAGTTGAAAACAACCTCAGACAAGTCGTTCCGATAATGAAAGGAACTCTGGAGGGGGAGCTGTAGTATGGAGAGGGAAACCTTCTGTGTAACAAAGCTGTCGGTACTTTTTTTTTTAGTTCAAAGGGGCTTTGTCCCTGAAAGACTATTGTTTTTCCTGTTTGGCATTTTGAGTTGATTCACTATAAATGTCCGATACACTTTTCAAATTGTTGCCATCAAACATTATCCCCCTGTAATTTCATATTTTGTAAAACGTTTTCGGATTTTTGATGAACAAACTCAACGATTTAAAGCGAGCAATGGCAACACTCTACGGAAAAAGAAACCTTTTTATCTCGAGCGCGCGGAACTGCGTATCTGAAATTCTAAAGATAGGTTCAATTTAAAATTATTTTGCGATATTGCTCTTGAACTGAATTTTATGGTTCAATTGCGAAGAACATGATATTTAATAAATAAAGGTAACACAGAAAATGTTAATAAAACGCCTCTTTATACGTAATTTAAAATTTGAAACCTTTCAGATTTTTTTTTTCAAATTGAGAAACGTGAGACTGTTTTCTTCGGAATCAAATATCCATTCATCAGAATATTATTCAAGATTCTGCAGTTTTTTCCAAGAGTTCTATAGTCTCTCAAAATTGCCGAAGAAGCTAAAATTAGTTTCATTAATACTGAACTCGGTGTCAAATTTGAGATAACTGTGAGGGTCATCATTTTAATATAGATTCTGCTGGCAATAAGCTTAAACTTCCAAGAAAAAAGATTTCATTACGATAAATGGCAAAGGTATCTTGTTCTTGTGATAGTGTTATTGCAGTCCGTCTCTAACTAGAAAAATATTCCTACAGGAAGTATAAGTACAGAAGTGACGTTACTGGATACCGGTACCTGTTGATAAAGACTGATTTCAATTGCATCTCCATTTCACTAAAGCAACTGTAATAATACTAATGGCCCTAATTGTGTTGCAATTATTTTTCCTTTAGAAATGGCCTGCTTTCTTGTTAATCATTGGTCGGTGTTGTAAAATACTGTAAAATTATATGGGCACGGTGCCAAATCTTAGTGAATTTTACGCCGGCAATAAGCCAAAAAGAAGAGATTATTAAGATTTGATTTTGAGGGACTTTAATAATCTAAAATTGAATAAAGTCAAATGTCTATTTACCCATGTATAATAAACACTGACTTACCCATATAGCAGAAAACAACAACAACAACACAAAAAAAAACGCATATCTTTAATATCGAATACAATGATACAATGAAATACATACGTATTTAGAACATTAGTGATGTAGTAGAAATTTAGATATATATTGGTTACAAGAAACTTAGGCAACACAAGTCACGTAATGATATTCAAGAGTTATTGATGAAGAACGGGACATCGAAAGAAGCGAAATCTTGTAATAGCTTGGCGATGTTAATCTTGGCGTTTAATTAGTGATTTTATCAGCCACTAATTAAATTTTGACATCATGCTTGCAGAATACTGTGGGATTTTGTTGTTGACAAAAGACAAATGTTCATTTTTTTAACAATATGCACTGCTTGGTCGATCTCGTGACTATGGCGTAAAGAATTTGCCACTGGATTCAATTCTGAATCTTTCAAGAATTCTTCTTGATCCTAGCAGTGTATGCAACTAGGAAACTTTTGATGACGAATATTAAACACGTTCACAGGTATGAAAATAGTAATTATATGAAGGAGTAAGAGTATTTGCTGGTGAATATTGTTGTGCCGAATCGGCACGAAAAAAAGACATGTCTTGCAGCCCTCATTCCCGCGTACAAACATAGCTTCAAAACCGGACTGTTTATAGTCCTTTTACCCAATGTCCATTACCAACACGGAAATAGAATTCGAAGTGAAAATTTGAGGGCTTGCCTTCACAATCGGTAATAACAGCCGAGCCCATCAGACATCGATGCATATCTTTATTGAAATCGTTGACCAGGATGACCGATATCATACCCGCCAGAATGAAATAAAACTCTACAGATATCCAGGCTTTCTCTGGGATTCCAAGTCAAACTGATAATTTGACTTCCACTTCAAACACAATATCAAATACGACCATAATTTAAATGTAATAATTAAGGAAGATACCAGAAATAGGGAGAAAATTAATAGCCTATCAAAAGTTAAATATATAAAATTTTCAGATGTACGGAAATATTCTTAAAAGGCTGAATTCACGAAGCAGACACTTATAACAAGATTAAATAATAATCTTTTGTGGATTTAAATAATATATACGCAATCGTAATCACAAAATAGTCTTTAGACAGCGCACGACTGTTAAGAAATATTAAGTCTAGGACATCGAGAAAGCTGTCTTTTACAAAAAAGTGCAGTATCTGCCCATGACAATAAAGCAGGATTTGACCGCATACGTTGAGACGATTCTTATGTGACCGTATACGTTGACACGATTAAGGTTAGATTATTTGCACTTGGCAAAACACCTGAGGGCCATAAATATATGGAGAAGAAGGGAGCCTTAAAGTTCGCATTCACGCAATAATGAAGAAAACCGGGAAAAAACAATCAGTATTCGTAACCACTTGATCACTTTATCTGGCCATATTTGGGGAGTATTCCCAATGTCCGTTCATAAATATAATTCCCAAGTTCCGTTCATAAATATAATTCGGAGCATGACATGAAAAATTGCCGAGATGAGAAGACAGGAGAAGAGAAAGAAGGAAAAATTGGAGACCATTCTGTCTGTAAAATACTGTAGACAAATCATGAGACATAGTTTAATCGTATTGGCACAGTTTAACTAAACGGATAAGCATGTAATTATATGCATAAGGGCGAGTATGGCCATTAATAATCTATATATAAATTGAATGAAAAGACAATGATATCAAGAACATTAACGTGATCAGTGAAAAGTGAGTTTTCTCTATGCATATATCATTCCTTATCTTCTACATTTTTCAGAGCTCTGTAATTACCTTTGGTTATTTCCCTCTGTGGTTACATTCGTTCTCGCCTATGATGAGCGATGAGGCCAGAAATCGTTGTCGAAGTCCTTTTGTGGCAACATGATAATTAGAGTGACACAAAACTTATTTGGAAGTCTGTAAAAAAGATTCATTCATCTTCACTTACATCATTTGTACCAGTTGCTCTGGAAGCGGCGAGCCAGAAAACGTTGAACCAAAAAATCGAGGCTGAATATATACGGCTCTACCTCGGTTCGAGGCTATTATCGCTCAGGAACGATATTAGTAATCGATATCGTTCTCCGACTGTATCGGAAAGTCATTAAGAGCAAGGAATCGATGAAATGATATTGAAATTGAATAATCGTTCAGACGACTACTACTACTGCTACTACTCTTCCGCTTAATACACCGAGAAATCATCGTTAGATTCATTTTGAGTAGAAGTTTGAAAATGTGGAATGGCAATGCGCTAATACGAAATACTAATGGCTGAAGTACTTTATCATGAGATGAAGCATCGACACTGCACTCCTTTCTATGTATACCATATATTTTACTTTTATAGTGCTAACTCTCTTTAAATTTTGCATGAGTATTCATCAAAGTTTACGATAAATACCCAAAGCATTATCTTAATAGCAAGATAAGATAGACTCTAAATGAGATATAAGATATCAAGATAGAAGCAAATTCAGTTAATGGTAATTAACTCTTAGATTTACAGCAATTCGATGTAAAAGGGTTTCACAGCACTGATCAGCTTTTAAGTAATAAAGAAACCCGTAGACAAGTTTGATGTATTATTCTTATTAAGTAAACAAGCATACCATAATGATAGCCATTCTAGCTTCTTCTTCAAGCTTGGTGATGCTTCGAAAGATCCACAGAATTCCACCGTACAAGAAGATTGTGCCCAGGTTCCTTATGTCCCAAAGGCATGTGACCAACGGCACAGTGGACATGGTCCAGTCACAGCAGAGGTGACAAGGGAAAAGAAGGAGCCAGGCATTAACCGCAAGAAGATAATTATAAGTCAGCTGCCGAACAGGAGTGGCAGAAACTGCAGCTGGATTGTCAAATCTGAAAGAAAAAAGCAAAATTTCTTACTGCAGAACGATAGTATCAAAGTTCAATAATTCCTACACAGTCAATAAAATATCTCTTCCACTGTTGATTTACTGAGTCCAGTGGTTAGTGGACAAACAGTTGTTTGTTTAGTTTGTAGGTATTTATATTCATTTTTACTAACCAGTTAAGTTTATGCTTTCTTTCCTATAAGCCTTCATTCCGTTAATTGTCAATACCGGAATATTTAAATTTCGTAGTGCGCATGAAGGAATGCAAGTTCTACCAATGAGAGAAAAAGATTTAAATACTGGGTTTTAGAAGGGAAAGTTAGAAGGTGGGCAAACACTGTACCTTTGCAGCGCGAGCTTCTGATTTCGTATTTTTTGCTGGTTAAAGTGACGTAACATCTCTTACTTTGCTACCACGAGATTTCGACGCGGTTTTGTGTAACATCGCTGAAGTACTCTATCTTTAAGAAACAGTTTTAAGAAACCTTTTTGAATTCTTAGTTTAATTCTTGTTAGTTGAGTTACCTCCCCCAAGCGAGGCGCGGTTTTTCAGAGTCAAGTCGACGCATGGTGAATTTTTAGAGATTTAATAAAGGGTTCTTTTAACCCTTCTCCTGCGTGGTTGCTGCATTCACTTAAGCTGTCACTCCAAAAGTTTAACAAGGAGATATCACAAGTTGATTATGGCACAACTCATGAGGATTATTTATTAAGGGAAGGAATAAATTTATAGTAGGCTTTATAAGGGAAGATGGCTCGTAATCATGCTACGTATAGTAAAAATCAAGCAACCAAATCACTCGCCGTAATTTGAACACGACAGGAATAACCAATATTTAGAAAATCTGAGTTAAAATAGTACATGGAATAAAGATTATTGGAGGTGTTAAGGCAAAAAAAATCAGCGTAATATTTATAAATCTGTAGTGCTAGTTTTGGAGGTTTAAGTATAGAACCTCCTTCTTCAGCTGTAGAAGAGCAAATAGGAACAGAGAAACCTGTGTTCAGGTGATAACAATGAGAGGAAGGAAATCCTTTCCAATGCACTTCTTTGCAAATATTTTATGCAGGCGATTTTCGTCATACGTGTATCGTTCGAACACCACTTATGGTTTACCAGTGCACTGCTCAATTGGTCAGTACACTGCGCGAATCTACTTGGGATCAGGATGTAATTTTACTAATAGGCGCAACTCTGCTTGGGAGCACGATTTGAAAAACGGACGAGGTGAGAAGACACGAGAATGAAGAAAGAAATGAGACCTTTCTCTCTGTAAAATGTTATAAAAAATCAGAAGACATAGTTTGACTGTGTAGCCATAATTTAGCTAAATGAATAAGCGTATAATTATATGCATAAATGCGAGTATGCCAATAAATAATCTATATTTGAATTCAATGAAAATTGCATTAGACAGTGCACTATAGAGAACGGAATCCTTGACCTAGGTTATCGGGAGCGCTTAGCATGATATCTGACGCCTCAACCTGTAGAGGTGTCCACCTCGTGCGACAAAGAGCAAGGTCGAGTTTATTTGCACGCATGACAGGTGACCGGGCCACGATGGCCAAATCCACCAAAATCATAGGCAACGCTTACCACAGTCAGTCCCCCCCTCCTGAGCTGACCAACGGAGGCGAATCCTCGAAGAAAATCTATATATTACCTACTGTGTAGCGATTATACTGACAGTACCTCTGCCGCATCTGAACGGACGATCAAATATTTGATGGTTTTAGTCACTGGGAAGACTTATTATGTACATCAGGAGCCGTGTCTGTCTAAGTACAGGTCTTAGCCAGAATGCCGGGGGCTGCTCTCAGTCGACCTCCCGAGGGAGATAATGTTGAGCAGAAAAACGTAGATGTTGCCATTCAAAAACTTCGAAATGTTTTCACTGTAACTTACCCACGAGAGCTCTATTGTTTTCAAACAATGCAATCTTGAGCATGTACTTTCAAATAACAATATCTGAAATTTCATTTTGAGCGGATAGGCCGCTAGGAGCTCA
The DNA here is from genome assembly GCA_000611955.2 of Stegodyphus mimosarum. Lineage (NCBI taxonomy): Eukaryota > Metazoa > Arthropoda > Arachnida > Araneae > Eresidae > Stegodyphus > Stegodyphus mimosarum. The sequence goes on along the minus strand of KK116226.1, from coordinate 59,060 downwards.
TATGTCAAGAAAGTTTATTTTATGACCACATTTTATTTAAAATCTTTACATTATACAAGGGCTGTTCCGAAAGTAATGCGCCCAATTTTCTTCTGCCGCGACAATTCGTCGCACAGCATTGCCGCTTGCGCTTCCGTGGAGTGTTCGGAACAAACACAGCGCGATAAGCGCCATTCGGCTTCGAGCTCCTGGACAGTCACAGTGCCTGTTTCAGTGAACCCTCGTGCGAGTGTTCGGCCGAAATCAAGGTGGAAAATATTCTCGAGTAGCGATATGCAAAGTTTTATTTCAAATTTGAGAAAACGCTGTCGGAGACTTTTGTATTGCTTCAGTCCTAATTTGTGTCCGCCCGACTTCTTTTTGTTCCCGAAGATTAAAAAATCCTTCAAAGATTAGGAATTATGAACCCTGAAGAACATCAAGGCGGTACTTTGTATTTACGCGTCGTTTGTTAATCGTCATGGAATGAAGATAACTCGTGGAAGAATTTCAGCAGCCGGTTTTCCTTCTTCTGCGTTTGGAGTTCGGGGGTGAAAGATTGTCCCTTCGGCCTGTTCCTTCCCTGCCATCACTCTGATATGTGCCTTTTTCTTCGACTACTGACTGGATAAGTCATATAGAATTTGCGAGACCTATTCAACTAGCTGCTGAATCTTAAATAAGAGAAACTCCAGAACTGTATATGATTGCTGCTGTTATATTTTCTACTGGCTAGCAAGATAGATACAAAAGCTCTCTTCAAAGGTGTATCTTGCTCATCTACTTCTTGAATCTTCCTATAATTCTAGTGTGCACGTGCCTTTTCTAGCCTTCAAAAATAGGCTTGCTTACCGATTATACTTTTCAACTACCATGAGGTTTCACGCTTTCGTTTTCTCAGAACTCTTATTTTTAAAAGATGGACTATGATAGACTTGTGCCAATGAGTTCAGCAGTATCAGCGTAATATTCGTTATGTCACGTGTGACACAGATCTGGTGTGAAAATGGTGTAAGAACTGGCGTGCTCGTTTTGTATGTCTGGCTATAATTATCATTTTAAAATCATTATTATTTATTCTAGAATTTGTGGTGCATAGAAATAAGTAAATAAAAAAAGGTTTAATATGTGATTGTTTGGTTCTCGTCATTCAGCATCTGGTTTTTGATTCTGGGAAAGTCCTTAATGATATGTGTTTTTTCCCTAGGTCACACATTTCATTTACATTTATAAGTATGAATGGATTATTGTGGTCACACTAATTTAGT
>KK116226.1:25197-57739 GCA_000611955.2 Stegodyphus mimosarum | reverse complement strand
ACTTCCAGGAAGCATATAAAACATGCAAATCGCTTTGGATCAAGTGTGGTAAAGCAGGAGGCATATATTTCGAAGAATTTTGAGTAATTATACGAATCATTTCAATAAATAATTTAAAAAAAATGGGCGCATTACTTTTGGGACAGACTTTGTATTTAAAGTCACATGAGACGTTTGAAATAACATAAGATGCTAAAAGTCGTGTACAGTATTTTTTTCAAGAGCATTAAATTTCACCCCAGAGCCACTTAATTTATGCTTACCTGCTGAAGACGGGCAGCTTGGGGCCCATAAGTTTGCATCTAAGATAAACGGCGAGAGCGGCCAGAAATAGGAGAAGGGAGGCCCGTAGTAACTTGTCTCTCCACCAGTGGGAAACGATACCTCTACCTAGCATCAGATGTCGAATACTCTGAATCCGATTTAGATTCTGGAAAAAAAAAATTTGAATGTTTATGTGAAGCAGGGGAAATACAGAGGCTGTTCGCACATTTTTTAGACGATTTTGGTAAGCGGTAATTAAAAATCGTTTCCTGCAAAAGAAGTAATTGCAATTGTACTATGTTTATAAAAGTCAAAATTATCGTCTGTGGCTTGAAAGTTTTGTTTTTATTCAAAATGGCGAATTTAACAAAGTATGAAATATGCGTACTCCGTTATCCAAAAACGATGTGAGAGTCAAATTTGTGATATCTAAAGCGTAGATAGGTAATAATATCAACAAGAAAGGAAAAAACGTCAAATTGGAGCCTCGAGTGGAACAAAAATTCCAAACAAGTATCCAAGGAAAAAGCGGACATCTTCGACTATTGCAAAGGTACGTTGTTTAACGTTAAAAGAAAATCCCCTAATCAAAGGATAGTTGCAAAATCATTAAAATACTCTGTGTCCACTGTAAACAAAATGATAAACGTTGATTTAAATCTTAAGAAAGCGAAAAAACGCAATATGCATCGTCTTTTTCCGAAGCATATCGCTCGACGTGGGACACGCTGCAGAATTCTATATCAGAAACACTTATCCAACGAAAAATGGAAAACAATTGTCACAATAGATGAAGCATGGGCGTATTTAAATGATTGTAACAAAAAAAGAGCCATTTATTATCATAAAAGCGGAGAAAAAAATTTAAGTACATGGTTCAAAGAATCGAAAGAAAGTTGTTCTAAGGGATTCGTGATTGTCGCTGGTTTTTCTTACAATGGCAAGTTAAAAATAAAGAGAGTGCACAAAAATGTCAAGATTAACTCCAAATACTATCAGGAACATATTTTATCGCCAATTTTTCTGAATGAAATACCATCGCTTTACCCACAGTGCCATCCATCAATGAGACTCCATCAGGACAAAGCTAGCAATCAGACATCAAAATCCACTGTAAATTTCCTAAAAGAAATGGAACAATAAACTGGTATCAAGTCCATACCCTTCACTGATATCCCTACTAAATCTCCCAATGTGTCACCTATGGATTTTTGTGCTTTCGGACTTTTAAAAACTGCATTATCCAAACGTTATCCCCAAACCCAAACAGGACTCTGGAAAGCTGTTCGGGAGAAATGGGATAGAAGACTTCCTCTGACACTTCAAAAGGCATTATTATCCTGGAAATTGTGGTGTCGAAAGATAGTTCAGAATAAGGGATGCCAAATAGAATATTTAAAACACAAGAATTTTATGTAATTTAGTTTTGTGAATGCAATATACATCGTCTGAAAATGTGCGAACATCCTCTGTATCATGTAAGGGCAACAGATTATTATTTTTAGAAATTTGAGAAATGTTATTTGACTCTACCATGTAACTATTTTTTTTAATTAAGAAAGCTGCTGGATTACTTTTTATTTGAGATAATCTTAACTGCACTCAAAGTAATTACGTAAACCAATTTGCTGCTTAAACTATTGATATTCAGATGTTCTGAATAGAAACCTATGTTATTATTAACACAGTTGTTAAATAGAGAGAAAAAATTTTAAACCTAAAGGGGGTTTTTCCTTTAACTTTTAACTTTTTAACTCTTATTCACTCAACTCTCTCTAGGTGCCGGACAACCTAAACTTAAATTAAAACTTACAAAAAATGAATTAGTTGGAAAGGGAGGAAGGAACTGGTTGTTTGGACTAAACTCATAATAATATTAAGTACAACTTTTCTTAGAGCAATTAATTCACACATAGCAAGGCAAAGCAAATTCTTCTTAATAAACTTAACCTGAAAAGGAAGCTGGAATAAATCTTCTCTGGAACTCAGTAAAACTAAATACTAAATCTCAACCAAGCATTTCTATAATTCACTCATTTTAAAATAAACTCAAGAATAATTCATATTCATTTCATAGCAAAAAAACCTCATAAGCACCAGAGAAGAAATATTCAGACACCAATCAATCAGTTCCGCTATTAAAAATCAAGCACTAATTTTAACCTGCCTGGCACCTGAAAGTCGTTTCAAATTCTATCTTAAAACACATTCAAAGTAACATTAATAAGTGGTTAGTACACATTTGCTAAAACAGGGCGCGTTGTGAGTACCCTAAAATGCATGAACATTTTTCAATAACCCCAAGCAAAAAAAATCTCCATGTTTCTTAAAAGCCTCCCGGCTCAAACAAATGGAGTGACTGAACAGACCAACTACATACACACACAAAAAAAAAAATGCAAGTAATAACATATAATCAAACTCATTTATTAATTATCTAGGATAAGTTTATGGGAGACCTGGCCAGACTACCCTTACATACAAATGCAATTAATATTCCACATTAAATTTCTCCAAGAGTCATTTATCAAGATAACAAAATTTTTTTTCCTCCTTTTTTTTTTAGTTTAACACAATAACGGTTACTTAGAAATACTGAAATACATTAAATTAATCATTTAAAACAACTTCTATAGAAATTACAATTTACATAAACTTCTTATTTTTGACAATAACTTTCCCCCTTTATTTTTTCTTATTTTTCAATTAAATTTTCCTCTTTCTCCCCAGATTAAGCAAGAACAGTTTAAATTAAATTACAAAAAAAAATATAATCTTATGAAAAAACTCACAGTTGACTTTCGGGATCATCATGATAAGAAGCTATAGGCTGCAGAGGAATTCCGCCGTTGAACTGGATCTTGGTAATGAGCTACAATAAAGTCCACGAAAAATGACCTCTTGTAGAACTTCAAAGATGAAAAAAAAAACCGGCAATCAATATTCTAAAACATTAAAGTTGAAGGAGAAACCGCTGCAGATGAATTCCGCCTTGAACTGGATCTTAGGTAATCAAATTCAAAAAGCCCACGAAAAATGACCTCTTGTAGAACTTCAAAGATGAAAACTCGGCAATCAAAATTCTAAAACATTAAAGTTGAAGGAGAACCTCCGGGTACAGAACGATGATACTTTTCCTTCTCACGAACAGAGAGCTTCATTTAGGTACGAGCCCTTACACTTCCGTTTTACGGGAAAACCCGCTTCAAACTCGGAAGAGTTCGCTCTGAGTTCTACTTCTCGCAAATTAGAAGAAAATTCTCCATTAATCACATCATGCCGCATCGCAAACGCGAGCCACCCGTCGGGGTACAAGTGCAGCATCGCAAATCTCCTCAGCTAAAAGCCGAGTTCGTCCGCAGAACGCTAGCGCCAGCCACCCAAGCCCGGGTAGGCCTGGCCGCAGGCCAAAGGCCCTCTCTGCTAAATATTCAACTCCAAAAACTCGAAGACTCTGGTAAAAACTGACTTCAAAACTCGCGCAACAACCGAGGAAAACTCGGTTTCTCCTCCCACCTACAATTATAGGTCCAAAGTTACACATAAAATTAAATTCTTGCCAATCCGAGACTTTTCAATATAATTTAATAGGACAAGTTCAAACCCCCAAACGAATCAGAATTAAGTCATTGTCTACAGTAGCACCTGCGAAAAACTGGAAACTAAACATTCGACCCCCTCTGCTAACAAGCGAAAAATATAAGAAACAACAAAAAACTGCCCTTTCAAAGATTCAATTTACAACTTCCACCGAGGCCATAAACCAGGCGACATCACAGCGGGACGCCCGACAACAGTATTCACTTTCAGCTTGGTAACAAAGACAAGAGAACAACGATATACTACTCATGTTCTTAAAAGGCATTTCCCACAGATGTTACTTCCGTTAGAAGACGCTCCCCTCTCTGCGTTAAAATTGACCGTTGAAGGAAAAAATAATTGCTTATTGATTTTAAGTACACACTTTCCAAATATATATATTCATTACGCTCTTCACAATTTCAAACTTAAAAAACCCAAATACAAATACAAATAAAATACTTAAATAATTGATTACTTAAATCATTAAACACACTTAAATTAAAAACACAGAATTCGCGACACAACACAGTCAAAAGTAACATGAAACTGATAAAAAGCTGTGATAATTATTGTAAATGCTCCGATTGCGGCAGAGAAATGTAAAAGATACAAAAGCTTGATTGACTATGAAAATAAAAGCTGTGATTTAAAGAAGAAATTAGAAATCTATAATTTTAGATAATACTATTAATTACATTGTAAATTAGAAATTATTGAAAAATAATAAATAATTTAAAAAAAAATAAAAAGGAAATAGTTTATATTAGAAGCATCTATTATATAATCTGCCCATTTTTAAACACAATTAATGTCAAGTTATGCTACCAGGAGATTACCATTCACGTAACCACTCCGATGTTGCTAAGTCCATCAGGTAAGTGACTATTAATTTATCCTAAGCCTGTTTGACAAACAGCCAATTCGCAGAGTTATTGACGCTCAATATTCAGTAGAAACTTATCTTAATCTTAATTAAAATTAATTATCTTAAATTAATAATCATATAATTAATAATTTTGATCCTAAATTATTTATCTTATATTTCAAAATCTTATATTAATTGTTTTTTTATTAATATTCTAAATCTCTTAAAGCTTATTTTATCTTCTCATATTTTACATTAAAATAGTTTGCAGATTTGCAACAGTTTAATGAATGAAACGGAGCAAAACAGTTTTTCTTCCCTGAGGTGGGTAACGCATGTTAATGCAATTTCTTTTTATTAATAAAATAACGGCGCACAGATTCGTAGAAACAAAAACAACATCAAGTTCTTACAAATTAGCAAGCAAAAAGTGAAAACAGCATCTTAACACTTAAAATATCGCATCAGGATTCTAAACATAGGCTGCCGTTAAAATTTTTGTGATTTTGCTGTTCAAGTGTGTATGGCGTAAATAAGAAGAAAACGATGCTGAATAATAAAGCTGAAAGAGGAAAAAAAAGTCTGAAAGGTTTTAGTTTTTAAATTACATCCAAAGGGGCATTCTTTTAATATTTTGTGTGTTACATTTATTTATTAAATATCACGTTCTTCGCACTTAAACCTTAAAATTCAGTTCAACAGCAATATCGCAAAACAATTTTAAAATGAGCATATCTTTAGAATTTCCCATAAATAGTCTCTGGTGATGAAGATAAAAATGTTTTTTCTGTACAACGTTGCCATGGATCGCTTTGAAATCCTTGAGTTTGTTAATAAAAAATTCGTTAAAGTTTTACAAAATATGAAATCGATCATAAAACAAGTTCCAAATTTCAGATTTGGACTTCCAGATGCCCCTATTCGGATGGAAATGTTCAATATTCAAAATTGGATGGCTCTAGGTACCTTGTTTTATCACAGTGCGAGAAACATACATACATTTAAGCAGATTCTTCATTATTTAATTTCTTTAAATATAATACAGGGCGATAATATTTGGTGGCGACCATTTGAAAAGTGAAACAACGCTTTTAGTGAATCGACGCAAAATGTGAAAGCGAAATTAATAGTTCATCTGGGCAAATTGTACCTTTGGACTACAAAAATACTCAATAATAAAAAAAAATCTGAAAGCTTTCAGATTTTACACTACGCCCAAAGCGACATTTTTTTAACGTTTTGCGTGTTACCTTTATTAACTACACATCATGCTCTTCGCAATTAAACCATAAAATTCAATTCAACAGCAATATCGGAAAATATATCTTTAGAATTTCCGATACACAGTCTTGGGCGCTGGAGATAAAAATGTTTTTTATTCCGCAAAATGCTGCCATTGCTCGCTTTGAAATCGTTGAGTTTATTTATCAAAGTTTCATCAAAGTGTTACAAAATATGAAATCGGTAATAAAACATATTCCAAATTAGGGCTTCGAGATACCCACATTCGGTGGAAGGTAACGTTATTCAAAATTTGATGGCGATGCGCCGTTTATAGTGATTCAACGTAAAATGTCAAAACGTCTGTGGGCTGGAAAAAAAAAAAAAAAAAAAAATAAAAAAAAAAAAAAAAAAAAAAAAAAAAAAAAGATTAGCAGGAGTGAATGAAAGAGCAGTCTGATAGACTGCGAGATCAGCGAGAGCTTAAAAAAACCTTAAAAAAATTTCTGGACGACCATTAAAATATGAAACCTTTAAGACTTTTTTAAATTAGATTTAATGTTTGGTATTTAAATATCTGAATTCTAGAAATCTCGCGTATAGCAGTGGCTACTGTTTGTTGTACTTTAGTAGTTGTACTACAAGACCTAGTAGTTGTAGTACAAGTTTTAATAAGCCCTTTATTTATGTTTGCAAACATTTAGTTTGATCAGTGATTCTCAAACTTTTTTTTTGTTGCGGTACACTTTTAACAATTTCAAAATTTGGCGGCACACTAACAATAAAATAATTTAAAAAGAATTTTACTTATCTGTAATTAATTAAATTAATTTTACTAATCTATAATTAATAAAAAATTTGAATGTTTGGAAGCCTATATGTATATTTAATTACAGAACTTTACTTATCTGAAATTAAATATAGATATAAAATTATAGGTTTTCAAACGTTCAAATTTTTTAAATGGCCTCTTATATTAGAAGTGTATTTATAAAACAGCATTTATTATACTTTTTTATTTATTATTAATTTTTCATTTAACTATTTTAAACGGCTACAACGATTATTTGAAAACTCTTTTAAAAGTGATAATTTATTAAATAAAGGTTTCTGAAGGTATATAATCGATTTGAATAAAGTAGTTGAAATTTGAATCGGGCGGAGCACACGGATCTGCTAAGTTTGACTTCCGTGATGTGCTTTCATCTATCCGCGAAAGGATAATTTAAGTATACCACGAATACTGTTAGTTTATTTCTGTAAAGCGGCCGAATGATTCAACTCCAAATTTTTTTTTTTCCTCAGAGTATCCTAACTAACATTATAAATGCGAATGTGAGTTTGCTTGTGTGTTTGTTTGTTACGCTTACCCGCCTTAATTACTTAACCGATTATCATCAAATTTTCAAGAAATATGTTTGATGTATTAGAAAAGGCTACGGTGATTGAGAATCGCTGAGTTAGACTCTTGTTTATTTAGGAAGATAATAATTCATTGGATAAAGGAAGGTTAAACAAGCCCAGTTAGATAATTAAGCAGATTTTATGTTATTTCAATTTTATTACTAAAATTAGAGAGGTTATTATGAGTCAACATTTACATTCAGCTTCAAATATACGTAATTAGAAATGCGAATTGCGGTTTACGCTGCATTCTTTGATGTCGATTAGATTCATCCTGACTAAACATGTTTAAGACACTATTTTTCCCGTTTTCTTCGAATCAGTAACACGCGTCATTAGATATTGGCAAAGATCAGGTTCATTCAACTGGTTAATAAATCAAGACAGAAAAATTACTCATTTCTAAATCCGGTCTGTCTTTCCTTCTGCTGCGCCGCATTAACCAGTTAATCATTCCTGTTTACCAATCTCTTTCCAATATATTTGCCTTCCACTAATGACGTCACAGCCCCTCCGTTTTGGCGGGAAATTAAAGGAACAAGCAAAAGAACAAAAAGCGTGTGGCTCGAAGCCAAAATGACTCTTATCTGAAAGAAAAAGGGAACAAAAAATGGCGATGGTGATATAAAAAAAGTAGCAAACCAATTCGAAATCTTTTTGGGTTTTTATCTCAGCAGCATTTCATTCGTATGGGTTTCGAGAACACGATAAAGCTAATGAATCAGATAAGAACGGAAGGATGTATGGGGTTGGGGGAATCTTCCCTTATTTCTTCTTGTTTTCAATGTGATTCATTAGAATATCCGTTTTTGTTCTAGTTGCTGATTTGAAAGAAGAAAATAAAAGTTAGATAAGGCGCAGAGAAATTTTTATCATTACGGTTTTACCAAGCAGATATAAACAAATTCGTGTATGCCAAGCATGATATATAGCAGAAAAAAGCGAAATTATGTTCTTTTTTTTATCCATTTCGAAAAGAAAAAATTAGAAGAAAAAAGCGGGAAGTTGGCAGGAAACCAGAAAAATCTAACAATCTTCTAAAAGCTTTAAATGCTTCGGTGATGCGTTTGAAAGATTAGTTTTGCAATTTTGGAGGGAAAATTAGAATAGTTATTCGTAATTGCTTTTTTATGGGCGTTGTTCATTAATAGCGGTGACAACAAGATTAAATTCTCTGGTCGTTTCGATTCGGAAAAAGAAAGTTCGAAAAGTTTTACCTCCAATTATCATATTACATTTACACGCCTGCGTACGGATATAAAAACCATGCAAGAATTTATGCGCATGCGTACGGACATAAAAACCATGCTCCATCCATGAAGGGAGAGTCATGTAACAGGGAATCATGGAAAAGCCATGGAACCATGGACATTTAAAGACATCATGCAAACATACATACGTACAGACCTCAAGAAAAAAAATCTCTTCTGAATCCATTTTAAATCCACTATACAATTTGTTTTGGCAAAAAAAGTCCTTTATTCTGTACGTAGATACAGATGTCATGCAAAAGCATTGTTCAAATGGCTTCGAGAGCAGTTGAAATGGATATTTTTGTTGAAATATGACACCTGATATTTTTCGCGATTAATGTACACTGCGCGCGCAAAAAAAAAGGGGGGAGACAGTTCTATATCTTTCGTTCTACTGTGCCGATTGACGAAATTCAAATTGCGTTTTTCATGTCTTGAAAGCGCGACTTAGGATATGTATTAGATTTATATATAGCATTGTTCAAATATAGGTATTTTGACACATAATCGGACTTTTTTTGAAATGAGATGGCAATTTTTTGCCATATTTCGATTCTACGACTCAAATTATTCCAAACTGCCAAGTTTTGTAAAAATCGCACGAGTTGTTTTTCAAAAAAGAGCTCTAAAAATTTTAGCTCCTCAATGTTAATTGAATTTGATATATATTTATTAATATGTCTTTTTTTTATGAAACTTATTTGATTCCTTCTTACACAATTCGAAATATAGGTTCATTCAAAACAATATTCGCTCATTTTTTACGATTTATTTTTTAAATTTGTATTTTTAAATAATTTTTATAAATTTTTCGAGAAGAATTTTGAATTATGACCTATAAAATTTTTGCAATCGTCTTAGCCTATTTATTTCTTTGCATACCTGCAAAAAATTAGAACTTTTTATTCGAAATTTCCGAAGATATACATGAATTTATATATTGGCGCGTTTTGAAATTTGTCATATTTCTTGAAAGCGATAATAACGAAAATGTGGTTTACGCACTTTCTTAAAATTATTTGAAAGTAGAACAATATGACTTTTTTCCTTTAATCCATAATGTAAAAGGGCGGAAACGATGTGACGTTTTTCCTCCGCTGCACAATGGAAGGGAAGGAAAATAGGTTGCCACATATTAAGAAGGTTCGCTATTGAAATATTCTTGGCTAAACTGAAAAACATTCGCCAAGTTACATTTTTGAATGTCTCTTTAAATTTCGCACCAAACTTTGCAAAATTCAATATTTAAGCATAATTTGAGTCGTAAAATCGAAATATGGAAACAAAAATTGCTATGTTATTCCAGAAAAAGTCCAATTTTGTGTCAAAATACCTATGTTAGAATGATGCTATATATAAACCTAATATGTATCCTAAGTCGCACTTTCGAGACATGAAAAAGGCAATTTGAATTTCCTCAATCGGCCCAGTAGAACGGGAGATATAGAACTGTCTTTTTTTTTCGCAGTGTACTTCCCTTACTTCGTACAAGGAAGCAAAAATTGTTAATGGTCGTTGTTAACAGTGAAATAAATGTCTTAAGTTTTTGATAATTTGAAGAGAGAGAGAAAATATAATATTGAAAGTGTAATTGAATAATTGGAGTTGTGAAAACAATGTGAGGAATTTGAGTTTTTGATCCACAGTAGTAACTAATTCAGTTTATTAAATAAATTTATAATCTTCTAATTTCTTCCTAGCTTGAATTATCTTTTCCCTTCAAGAAATGTGCAACGTAATTAGAATAAAATTATGGAAAGAATTCACTTTTAATTGCGAGTTTTCAGGAAGATTTTCTTTATGAATAATTTCCGTTAAACAACGCAAAACATATTTTCTTTGAAAATAAAAGAAATTACATTTCATTTTATCCCAACGGAAAACCTCTTTCTCCTTCAAATGAAACAGTTACCAAATTCATTTTTTTCACAGACCTTAATATTAAAAATTCTAATCACTGTTTACATCATTGCCGTATTAAAATAAAAACAATTAATATTTATTTCTGTAAAAGAATAATTCTTATTACAGTGTAATTGCCCTAAGATAATTTTATACGAGTAAAACTTTAAAAATGATCGTTGTTAACAGTGAAATAAATGTCTTAAATTTTTGCTTATTTGACGAGAGAGAAAATATAATATTCAAAGTGTAATTGACTATTGCTATCAATTAGAGTTGTGAAAAACGATGCGAGGAAATTAACAACATAATGTAAATTATTAAATTTTTTCAGTTAAAATACATAATAAATTTTGATTTTAATAACAAAGTTAAAAATAATCTTTGGTTTTGTTTCTCAGCAACAAAACAGAAGATCAGTTTTATTTAAGTTCAGATTTATCTAAAGTAAATTATGAATTTAATTATTAGATTAGATTTATTTAAGTTATTATAGAGATTAATTTAAATTATAAAGTTCAGATTTATATAAGTTATATTACAAATTTTTTAAAAATAATACTACAGCATTTTTTTCATTGTTTAAACCTCCAGAATAATTAAATGTACTTAAATAAGTTAACGATAGTCTTTAATTGTATAGGAAGAAAACGAGGGTTGTGGGCATTTGCAATTCGGATAAATAATTCTGTATTAAAAGCAATCAAATACATAAAATTTTCAAATATTTGTATAAAAGAAAAATCTAGCTTATAAGAGTGCGGTTTGCATCTAAAAATTTGTTACAGAATTAGAATTGTTCTCTTGAGTATAAATATAAATTTACTTCAAATGTTGATCGAGATATGCAGGACTTAGAAGAGAGGATGCAAGACTTCTATTATCATTGAAGAGGTGGCGCTATTTGTAGCACACTGTAAATAGAATAGGAAAAGATAAGATTGTAAGCATTTATGTTACTTTGGGTTACAGCCTAGCCCAAACTTAGAAGAGCCTAGGCGGGTCCGGCACAAGATGTGAGGCCTCATCGGGTTATAAAATATAGGGATAGCAAAAGTTTTAGAATTTAGAGACGCGCGAGAGTTATAAACTATACAAACGTTTTTATTAGTCCAAAGGGGCAATTTGCGAAGACGAAATATTAATTTCGTTTTGGCACTTCGCGTTGATTCACTACAAGCGTTGTTTCACTTTTCAAATCGTTGCCACCAAATATCATCGCCCTGTATTTTATTTAAAGAAATTAAATACTGAAGATTCTGCGTAAATGTATGTATGTTTCTCGCACTGTGATAAAGCAACGTAACCCAGAGCCATCCAATTTTGAATATTGAACTTTTCCATCCGGAATAGGGGTATCTGGAAACCTAAATTTGAAATTTGGAATTTGTTTTATGATTGATTTCATATTTTGTAAAACTTTAAGGAATTTTTGATTAACAAACTTAAGGATTTCAAAGCGATCCATGGCAACGTTGTACAGAAAAAAAAATTTTATCTCCATCACGAAAGATTACGTATCGCAAATTCTAAAGATATGCTCATTTTAAAATTATTTTGCGATATTACTGTTGAACGGGATTTTATGGTTCAAGTGCGAGGAACATGACATTTAATAAATAAAGATAACACACAAAACGTTAAAAAAAAGATCCTTTTGAACACAATTTAAAGAGATTTTTTACTTCTTTTATTTATTACTACACCTTAGAAAAACACATCCTTTTAAAATATTATGCTGTGTAATTGTTTTTAGTTTGATGTTTTGTGTAAGAGTTGTTGAAGTGTACCCTCAGTTTGCAAGGCATATATTGACATATATATATATAGCCAATTTGTGTGTTAAACCCTTAACGGCTCTCTTTCATTCTTATTTCGGTAATGCAAACTCTTATTTAATTCGTTTTCCTTAATTATGATGTGAAGGTATTGCAACTTTTTAGGCTCTAATGAGATACTAAGTAGCAGAATTTAGGACCATCACAAATTGCAACGGGCGGCAAAATGCCTAAAGCCGGCTCTGAATTCAAGGCGATAAACTGTAGATTGAGCCATCGTTCAGTTAAGAACGATGGCTCAATCTACAGTTTATTCGCTGCCGTATGACAATAGCACTATAATGTAGTGTAATGTAATATACGAGTGTGCTGCAACCTTCCTGGACGTTAATAATCGGCCTCATGGTTAAGGCAGCATGGTGTCCGCCGATAACATCCCGGCAAAAACATCGCGGACGAAAACGTCGCCGAGAAAACAACGCGGGGCGAAAACGTCGTGGTACAAAACATCGTGGGAGAAAATAAAGGGAAAAGAAAACATCGCAGTTCTAAAACATCATGGTACAAAACGTCGTCGTCGAAAATAAAGCAATTCAAAAACTTCGAAGTTTAAAAACATCGCCGTATAAAATATCGTGGTAAAAAATAAAGTACCTACAAATCATCGCATGACAATAACATCGCAGACATGCGTTTTTCAGGCTTTAATAATTGTAAAATTTAATGATTTCTTAATAATTGTAAAAACCCGCATAATGATTTGTGAGCGCAAGAAGAATTTTCACTTTCATATTTTTTTTTCACTAATAAATATTTACTGAAGATGTAAAATGGAAACTTAAGCATAGAAAATTAACACAACTTATAGCACTTAATTTTAAACTGGCATACTGATTTTTAAGCTATAAAACCTATTATATAGTTTAAGTTTCAACAGATAAGTTACGATTTTGCATCAAAAAGAGATTCTAAAGATTTTGAGCTTAGCGGTTCAACGTTTGGATGTTGAGTTAACAAGTTTAATTATTTATTTAGTTATTATTTTTTTAGTCGAGTATATTTATTGATTGCGTTGTGTTTGCAAGTCAAATTTAAAGGATTCATTGGAGATTTCTCGTTCTCTTTGGATTGTCATTCATTGCTCATCTTTGTGCTGCGCTGCTTGACAATTGGTAAGTTGTTTTCGAACTGTTTTCATGGTTAGGGCAATGTTCTTAGCTGGAAATACCAGTTAGGCATCGTCTTCATCATGGATTGGATACGTGATCGTAAGATTATCGAGAATAAGCTCGCCACTGGCAGTTTGGATGAAATTAGATGCATTTTAACGCATCTGAGTTATGCGAAAAATCAGTTAGATAATGGCACCTTACAGGTCACCCCCGATATGCAGAACTATCTGCTCAATTTGTTAGCCCGTGTTGCTGCTAAAATTGCAGAATTGGAAGGAATAGGCCACAAATTAAGTAATACATCATCGCTTGAAAATTTAGCTCAATTAGCTGAAGCCGAAAAGCTTCAACAACACCAACCCAACGATAAGGAAGGGTGGATCAAGCCCAAGAGATATCATAAACGCACACTCAGCGAAAGTAGTTCAACATCAATCACTTCAACAAAAAACAAATTTGCAGCGTTATCTGACGACGAAATGGAAACTAATGCCGAAACCATCGTTAGTTCACAGAAAGATGAATTCATAAAACCTAGAAAAACAGCAAACAAAATCCCACCGATAATAGTTTCAGATATCACCAATTGGAAAGCTTTACGCGAAGAACTTAAAAAGATCACCACAAAATTAGAAGGAGATTTCAAAGGTAGTGACGTACAAATTAAAGTTAAAACCACTGATGATTACCGTGCAGTCACCAGATTTCTTACGGAAAGAGAATTGCCGTATCACACTTTTCCCCTCCCTAAGGAAAAACCAATGAGGATTGTGATTAAGAAACTCCCAATTTTCTTCAGTCCTGAAGACATTAAAGAGGATTTAATCAACAAAGGAATACCAGTACACACCATCAAGCAGATAACACGACGTCATGGCGAGGAAGTGAAAAAGCTCCCCTTATTTCTCGCTGAAGTAGAACGCAGTGTTCAGGGTAAACAAATTTTCCAACTAACCCATGTTTTAGATCTCGGCATTGCTGTAGACACTTTCAAGCCCACCCCTGGCCCCAAACAATGTCACCGTTGCCAGAGATATGGCCATAGTACGAATCACTGTCGCCACAAGGCTCGCTGCCTAAAATGTGGAGAATTTCACAGCACGCATTTGTGCACTAAAGACAGAAGTTTACCAGGTAAATGCTGTCTCTGTGGGGGTCCCCACATTAGTTCATATCGCGGATGTGCAATGCACCCAAATAATATCCAAAAGAAATTTGTCGCCAAAAAAGCACAACTAGAAAATCCACAAAAAACCAACACCTACGCTCCATCTCTGGACTTAAAAAATTTTCCACCGCTGCCTGCTAAGCAAATGCCAAAAAATAATAATAGGGAGGATCAGTCCTCAGCCAATAGCAACGAAGTTGCCACCAAAGAAGAAACCAATAACAAACCAGGATTTGCCCAATGGCTAAAAGACACATTCAACATTATTAAAGAATTATTTCAAAAATTTTTTAAAGCCAAAACGCTCATGGATAAAATCCAAGTTGGCGTTGAAGCCGTTGACATATTATCTAACCTAGACTATGAATTCTAGGCTCCCAAGAATGCAACATCATTTTCACACTACTGCTCCAAGCAGTCTGAATATTGCGTTTTTTAACGCGAATGGACTCAATAACAAGAAGACTGAAATTCAAGATTTTCTTATGCATAACAACATAGACTTATTTCTCGTTAACGAAACGCATCTTAGAAAATGTGACAAGTTTAAAATTCATGGGTATAAAACCTTCCGCACGGACAGACAGAATAACCGCGGTGGCGGCACACTCATCCTAGTAAGAAACTACCTACAATCAACAGCGTATGAAATTACGACACCCACCTCTATTGAAAACACAGCTATCATAGTACATTCAAGAACGAATGATCCTTATATCTTCATTTCGGCATACAGTCAGCCTCAGAATACTATTACAGACTCGGATATTCAGAATCTTATGAATCACAATCTTCCCACAATTGTGGCTGGTGATTTTAACTCGAAACATCCCTCCTGGCACTCCAGAAGAAGTAATAGTAATGGAAACACTCTGTACAATTTCTCTCTCATAAATGACATCAAAATTCATGGACCAAGGGAACCCACAAGATATCACTACACTGGCAGCTCAGAAATTCTTGACATAGTAATTACGAAAAATTTCACTCAAATTCCATATTTAGAAGTTAAACAGCAGTTAACATCCGACCATCTTCCTGTACTTTTCACAATTTTTGGATTTGAAAGAGAGCAAACACTTAAAACCACTATTAACTGGGAAAAATTCAACCATCACTTGGAAAAACTACCTGCGCACCCGGATCTTGCCGATATTGTTGATATAGAGACACAGATTACCAAAATTAACAGCCGCATACATGCTGCACTTGATAAATCAGTTAAAATCATAGAAGAAACCTCCACAGCACTTCCAAATCATATTATTGAGAAAATTAAAGATAAAAATAGAACAGCAAAGCAGTGGAGAAGAACTGGAAATCCTGCAATAAAGACCCTCCTTAATAGAAAAATCAGACATCTTAATCAATTGCTAATGGACTATCGCACAGAAAGATGGGATAACTACCTTGATAGTTTAGAATTTGATCCAAACAACACCTGGAAAATTGCTAAAGCACTCAGAAACTCATCGCCAAAGCACATTGGCCCCATTGAAACCCCAAATGGAATGGCATATTCAGAAGTAGACATGGCAGAAGCGCTTGCCTCTCATTTGGAATCTACTTTCACAACTTATGACACACATGATGAAGAGACAGAAAAAGAAGTTACAGATTTCATTATTCATCTGGACGACCAAATTGGCACTTCCCATATCACCCCTACTTCTCCAGGAGAAATCGATGAAATCATAAAAAAGCTTAAACCTAGGAAAGCCCCTGGCTATGACAGAATTTCGAACAAGCTACTAAAAGCACTGCCAAAAAACTACATAGTTTTAATCACAAATATAATAAATGCCTGTCTACGCTTAAATTATTTTCCGCAACCATGGAAGCATGCTCACATCATTACACTACTCAAGCCAGGAAAGAACCCCAAAAATATCAACTCTTACCGTCCAATTAGCTTATTATCAAGCATGGGAAAAATTTTTGAACGCATACTTCAAAATAGATTGATTAAACATCTAGAAGATAAGCAAACAATTATGAAAGAACAACATGGTTTCAGGCCAGGCCATAGCACCCAGCATCAACTTCTAAATATTACAGAATTTATAGCAGAAGCATTTTCTAAAAAATCAGCTGTTGCAGGTTGCTTTCTGGATTTAGAAAAGGCGTTCGATAAGGTGTGGCATGAGGGTTTACTCTTTAAGCTACACCTTGCTCGACTACCCATTAATTTTATCAAGCTTACACGCAGCTACTTGAAAAATAGAACTTTTCAGATTAAAATCAACCATACTCTTTCATCCAGGAAAAGAATTAAAAGTGGAGTGCCTCAAGGCAGTGCACTGGCACCTTACTACTTTGCAATATTCATTAATGATATGCCACATCCATTAAATGCCAATATTTTCTTATATGCAGATGACACTGCAATTTTAACCAAGTCTCTACAGCCACAACTTGCTATTAGCAAACTGGAAACCTCTGTTAATATAATAGCCCATTTTTGCAAAATTTGGAAGCTTAAAATAAATCCCACCAAAAGTCATATCTTGCTTTTTAGAAGGTACAAGAAATACACTCCTGTTGAAATCAACATAAAGATTAATGATCAACCCATCACTGTTGTTACTTCCACTAAATATCTTGGAATTCATCTGGACTCCCAACTTCTGTTCAAGGAACAAACAGAAAATGCTCTAAGAAAAGCCATAGCTGCTAAAATTGCCCTTAAACCACTCATAGAAAGAAATGCAAAATTGCATGTTCATCTTAAGAAAAGAATTTACATTTCACTAATTCGGCCAATTCTGCTTTATGCAATACCCATTTGGGCAACAGTTTGCAAGATACACAGAAAAAAGTTACAATTTTTTCAAAATAAGATACTTAGAGAAATAATCAATGCACCCTGGTTCATAAGAAATTTGCAAATCCACCAAGAGCTCAAAGTAAAACCAATAGCTGACCAAATTCTTTCTACCAGCCACAATTTCTATACAAGAATTGAAAATTCTAAATATCAACATATTAAAGATCTCATCAACTATGATCCTAGATTAGAAATTGCAGCAAAAAGGCCACGCTCAATCTTCCATAATAGCAAATGGTGATAATTTCAGTGAATGTTTTGTAATATTGTAAATATGAACTTTGCGTAACTTATTTTGACAAAGATGAACTTTGTGTTACTATTTATTCAACTATATAATCAAGATTCAGTGTTTGTGCAATTTGTGCTTCATATTTAACCTATTATACTTATTCTTTATTTTACTATTTTATACTTACGCATGGACTTTGCCTCCATATTTAGGACTTGAACGTTTTGCAAAGCATGTGTTTCATTACCAGCTCGACGGCTTTCCAGACTCTCATCACTGATATGTACGTGAAGTACCTGACTGAGTTCGCCTTAATGGCGGAGCGCTTAGCGCTGTGATGTTTTACTCCAGAGCCATAGGGCACTTAAATCCAACGCTATCCGGTAAAAGCAGGTTAGCCTGGTAAATGCCGTTGTATCCAATTAACGATACCGATACCGAACTGGCATACTTAACTAACAAAGGTCATTAATAAAGTATATTTTATAAAGTTTTACTGGTAATTTTTTATGAAAAGTGTAATGTAAAAGACAATAGAAAAAGAAAGATAAGTAACTGAATGAACTTATCCATGAAGAATTGCTAAGATAATTATGATATTGTTTTCTTCACTTTTGTTAATCTGATACTTTTATAATGAAAATTATTTCTTGTTTTGTTTAAATTTCTTGTTTTTTAAAAATTTATTAGTAAATAAAAAATATGAAAGTAAAAATTATCCTTCTTTTCACCTTGCTGTCATAAATTATTATGCGAATATTTAATTATTAATCCTGAAAAACGCATGTCTGGGATGTTATCGTCATGCGATGATTTGTAGGTACTTTAGTTTTTACCACGATATTTTCGACGACGATGTTTTCAAACTGCGAAGTTTTTGAACTGCATTATTTTCGACCACGATATTTTGTACCACAATGTTTTAGAACTGCGATGTTTTCCCTTTGCTTTATTTTCTCCTACGATGTTTTGTACCACGACGTTTTCGCCTTGCGTTGTTTTCTCCGCGACGTTTTCGTCCGCGATGCTTTCGCCTGTAACCAAGCAGCATATATAACACAGACAAACAAAAATACAGTTAAAAGATTAAAATAGAAATACACTCAAAAACGTCAAAATTCCCAGTATTGTTCTATTGCCATTTATAAAGTTCATCAAATCCTTTGCAAAACTAAATTCCTTATTGCGCCAGAAGAATCCGTTTTTGCTGCCATGCTTTTCCCTAACATGTCGCAATAATACTGTTATGGAATTTGTATTTAATTTGCTATTTTTAGTAGAATTATGAATAAAATTGTTTTATACCACCGTGCAATGCAGCACGAGACGTAGTTGAAGAGAAAGCTACGCAGGAAAAGTTAAAATACAGGAGCACGCGCATTTAATAAAGATATATTTCGTAATTGTACTCTTTTGCTGTCCATGAAAGAAATACTAGTCAAAAATACCAGTCAAGAAAATACCAGAATGTTCTCTTGCATGATTAAAAAGCTTATAAAAGCCGGAGGAAAACATCTCAATTCAGTTGTTTATGACTTGTTTACTTTGTGCTGTTATTGATTGTAGCGAATTCCCGGTGGAATCGGATTAGCTTTCTCTGTGTTTTAAATTGAGTTCTATTTATATTTTGGTAGCTTAAAATATAACTAGTGTGGGATATTGCGATATTGTACGAATATCTCCCAGGGAAGTTTAGGAGTTTGTTTTATGTCTTGGGATAAGAATAAATTTTATTAGCTTTTTATCGACTTGTGCATTCAGTCCATTAAGAACCCATACGCACGCAACAATACACAGTCTTCGACGTAATGTCGTGCATTGCTTTCAGCACTATAAAAACTAGAACGACTATTATTTTGCAAATTAAATCTTTTCAGGTACGCCGGGAAGCGCCCGTGTCCAGTAACTATTTAATTGTAATCAAAATCACTTATCATTATCATATTTTTAGAAACTTCAAAGTTTAACAAATAATCTTTCCTTTTTCCAGAAAAGTTTCATTTCTCTTTCCAGCAATCATAATAAAAATCCTTGATTTTGCCAATAACAATTTTTTTATGCCTGAATATCGAACTCATCCGCGGTATTATCCATAGCAGCCTCTTTGGCTATCATGTTGGCTGCCTCATTACCTATAACACTAATATGGGCTTTCACCCAGTTCATTTTCACTTCATGTATTTTCTCAACTTTTACAAGGAGATCTTTTATATGCGAGACCAAAATATTACTTTGTCAGCATCTGCTAGTGCTTCTAAACCAGATAGTCTATATAGTATATATTAAGCTGTAATAATGCTGTAAGGTATTTCTCTCGCCTTCTTCACATATCTTCGTGGTGTAGTGGTCAGCACGCTCGGCGCGTATTTGAGGGGTCAGCGATTCGAGTCCCGGAGAGGGCACTGCAAATTTCTTCAACTTCCTGACATCAAAAATAGTAAATGTCTCTACAGTGGCTCCCGAACAAAAGCAAAGATGGTGGATGATGATTGGCGATTGGGTCATCTAACCCCCAGTCGCCTCTTAAAAGGTGGAGTACATAAGGTATTTCCCCCGCGTTCTTCGCATGCCTTCGTGATGTAGTGGTCAGCACCCTCGGCCCGTATTCGAGAGGTCCGTGTATCGACTCCCGGCGAGGACAGTGCGCGTTTCTTCGACTTCCTGGCATTAAAAAATACCTATGTGTCTACAATGTAACAGTTCATCTTGAGTATTCAGTTGCTAATCACATTTTAAACAGCTCGTACATTTTCCCAATAATTACGGTGCAGAGCCATCTGTCGGTGAAAATATGAACTAATGTTACAAAAATAATTCGTCTCAAGGGTCTAAATCGTAAACTGATAGAATAATTTTCTTATTTTGTAATTTTTTTTAATGAGTCCAAATTTTTGGACAATCAGTACATTTTTTTTCAAATGACTCATTTTTCAAATATTGAGCATTTGTACAGCTAATATCTAAAAGATAAAAGATACGCGGCATCGCAAAAAATATTTTGTTTTAGCAATTTATCTCGTATTTTCGTAATTTACCTTGATCTGAAAATTAAAAATAAATAATTAAATAAAAGTTTAATAAGACAATTTTTTCGTCAATCATGGTATGATATGCACGCAAAATGATTACAATGCGTGATTCAATGCATAAAGTTTCAAACTTGCATATCTGAAGTTTACTTTAACTTTGAGATAATCACGTTTTCTTATCTTTTTAGAAAAAAAAATACTACGCCGAAGCATATAAATTTACAAGCACCTGTGGGTTTCCCACATTTCAGTACATTCTAACATAACAAGTATCCAAATAAATCACTTCAAAAACAACGTCAAGGATCAAAAGTTACGGTTATGATTCTTGACTGATGCAAACTCTCCTAAAAATATTTGATCATTATTTTCTGAAGAAAATCATTCTTGTTATAGTTTTACACTCGAATCGTTTGCTCTGAGTGGCCTTGTTTATGTGTTCTTAATTGAGAAACGAGGAAACTGACGTTGTCAAAAAGAAACGCTAACAACAGAAACACTAACAATCTAATTAGAACGCTGAAATATACGTCTTGTTACTTTTAAGAAGATTGGCATTGTAAGTGGGTTTATAACTGACTGTTTCCAAACACAATGTCGAAAGCTTTCTTGACGGAGAAAATAATGCTTTAGGATTAATAGCTCAATTATTGGGGTCCCAAACTTAGCGACGGGCGAAGCAAAATATGTCAGAAATACAGCAGTCGTGTTATCAAACAATAGAGAATAGTATCTTGAATTCAATGAGAAGATTTTGCAAAGGAATTTTAACATATTTCGTATTGAGTTTGATGAAGTAATCATACGCTTGAGTGTATTCTCATTTGTTACGATATTAATCTAACGTTGTTGTACAAATTCAATATCTGTACGAGTTTGTTACAAATGACGTTTCAGTCATTTTTACGGCCAGACGAGGGATTAGAATTTCAATCTTTCCGAGGAAGTTATTTTTGAAAGGAAAGGTAAGATATTTTTAAGTAAAATCTTCAGTTTTAAATTCTGATGCAGTACATTAAGTTGGTCTTTGAATGCTGAACTTGATTCTTCTTCCCAATTCATTCCGCTCTGAGAGACTGCAAACTGAAATGCACTGAAGATTGTATCATTAACTGACGAAAGCTTTTTCTTATTTAAAAGAATGCATAGCCGCAATCCAATGTGCACTGCTGGGGGGGAGGACAGTTCTATATCTCCCGCTCGTATATATCATAAGTGCACATTTGTATCGCCACTGAGGGAGTGGCTTCTGGAAAAGATCAAGAGATATTTCTGTCACTTCCCGTGAGCTTTTTTGCTCCTCAAGCAAGGTTGCCGGAAATGTTTTCTTTACAAAATAATTAAAGCGCCTTGGATTTCTTGTAAAATTTTTCGGTGCAAAATTAGATCAAATATAAGCATAATTATATATGTAAATAGTAGAAGTGTTAGAACATCTTATTGCAATCTGTATGGAAAAGATGTTCTATAAAAATAGCTTCTCTTTTATTCCAAGTGAATTTTTCTAATTTGCATTCGCAGATCTTTAGTGTGTTAAATTTCACATTAATAACTGTTCACTCTTTAGTGCATTGCCTGCACAAGAAATAATCTTCAAACAGAATTAATTTATCTTATTCCCAACGAATATATTTAATTTATTCATATATAACTTTTAATGTTAACAATAGGTATAATCAGATCATTCACAATATATATATTCTGAATCTTAAACTTTCAAAATCAAAGACATGCAAACACTGAGATAAGAAAATACTATTTTCTTTGCAATAATTCCAGTTGTTCTCAGCTCAGTAAAAAATTACGCACTAGAACTCTTTTAATCCACAGGCATTAAATGAATAATATTCGAGGGTAAATATAGCTTGAGTCATTTTCTTGATATAAAGAGCTGTAATATGCCACGGACATCAATTTGAATATCAGTGAGTGATAAGTTTCGCGAAAATGAAATGTTGACGATTCAATAAATTTATGAAATGAAAGCAGTACGAGATTTTTTACTAAAATCATAGCTGAATTTATACGCTATACATTTATAATTGCGAAGCAAATGCAAAATAAAACGTAAACATGCGCTCGTGCACAATTTCAAAGATTCAGCGTCACAAGAGCAGTAGAAGCTCATTGGTCCATTTTTGAAACCCTCCCTCAGTGGCGATAATGATGTGCACTAGTGAATTTATACCTCCCGTTCTACTGGGCCGATTGACGAAATTTAAATTGCATTTTCCATGTCTCGAAAGTTTGACTTAGGATATATATTAGATTTCTATATAGCACTGTTGTAACATAAGTAGTTTGGCACAAAATCGGACTTCTGAAATAACGTACCAGTTTGTTTACATATTTCGATTCTACGACTCAAATTATACCTAAATATTAAAGTTTGTAAAATTTGGTGCGAAGTTTACGGAGAAAATCAAAAATTTATGTTGGCGTAATTTTTTCAGTTTTCGCCAACAATAATTTACTTGGCGAACATCTTAAATCATAGCAACATATTTTCCTTTTCCTTTTTTCATTGCAGACGAGAGAAAAAAAGTTATTGCACACACTTTCAAATAGTTTTAACAAAGTGCGTAAACCGCCACTTTTAAGAAATATACCAAATTTCAAAGCGGGCAAGGACATAAATTCACGTATATCTTAAGAAATTTTGAAGAAAAAACTCTAATTTCTTGCAGGTATGCTTAGTAATACATCTACTTTAAGGTGATGGTAAATACATCTATTTTAAGGTGATGGTAAGAATTTTATAGATTATAATTCAAAATGTTTTCGAAAAATGTGTAAAAATTATTTAAAAATATAAATATTTAAAATAAATCATAAAAATTGTGCGAATTATATTTGGATTAAGCCGAGATTTCGAAATGTGAAAGAAAGCATCAAGTAAGTTTAATAAAAAAGAGATATTAATAAATATATATGAAATTCAATTAACATTGAGGAGCTAAAATTTCGATAGGTAATTTTTTAAAATCTACGCCTGAGATTTTTACAAAATTTGGTGGTTTGGCATAATGTGAATCGTAGAATCGAAACAGGGTAAAAAATTGGCATGTCATTTCAGAAAAAGTTGGATTTTGTGTGAAAATACCTATATTAAGACAACGCTATATTTAAATCAAATACATATCCTAAGTCGCGCTTTCGAGACATGAAAAACGCAATTTGAATTTTGTCAATCGGTCCAGTAGAACGGGAGATATAGAACTGTTCCATTTTTTTTGCGCAGTGTACATGTTTCATATCATAGAATCACAAGATTTTCTGTAAGCATCAGGGAATGTTTGCGATATATTGGTTCGGTACACAACTGCGTACCGTTCTTCATTGTTTTGGTGACACTGCATAGTGAAGCCTTCGGTTTTCGTTATTCCATTGTTTCTCTTCAGTATGGAGTTTGATGAATCGAGTATATATTTCAGTATGGAGCCAGCATTGTTAATAGCTCGTTTTGGCCCTTTTGAAAGTTATCATTATGGACCGCCAAGTAGAGAAAAAGGAACATTTCTTACACTTTATCATCCATTCTGTTGCTGTTTTCATTACTTATGCTCACATGTCTGATAGTAACATTAGCCCAAGCCCACGAAATTCCTCCTGGCAAGGAGCGCAAGATACGCCTGCCGTTGGCAACAGCCTTCAGCACCTCACAGTTGACAGTGCGATTTTGCTCAGTTCCGCCCCCAATTTTGATGGAGAGCACCCCGGTGGGGGTTGGGTCCGAGGGTCTCCCACTCCTCTCCCCTTCCACCAAACCACAAAAGAGAACTTTCGCCTCGCCGGATATTTAGAGTGCCGCGATGAAGCCCCGATACATACATTTACAAACATCCATGCTTTTCCGGGTTTCGAACCGATGCCCTTCTCCATTGCAGTCGCCGATGCTAACTACTATATTTGTTGGGCGGCTATCGAGCTTCCTAATTGCCATCTTTTCCGGTATCTTTCTAACAATATTCAGGGACAAAAGTTTCATGATGAAACATGTTCTACTTGCTAAGAGATTTCTTCAACTTGAAACGACAACAGTTCTATAGGAGGTGCACTGAACTCGTACCTGAACGCTGGCAGGTGATTATTGCCAGAAGTGGTGATTACACTTCTGAATTAGTGATTATTAATTTATAATGTAGAGTTTCAATGTTCAAATGGTTTGTTCAATTATGGCAAAGTACTTCAGGACATTTGCCTAAAGGGAGGTATGCCATCATGGAGGACATTCTAAGGGAAGTTAGCTCGTATGCACGTTACTCATCAGGGAAGCCATGAAAACGGTCCTGCTGCCAGCCTGCACTCTGTTAATCGAATACGGGACCAAAATACTAGTGTTTAGCGATTTTACTACTCAGGCGCTTGTGTGCCAGACCCAAATAGCTTTCATCTTTTTTCACCACTACTTTATAACAAACCAGAAAAACTGGTCTTTCAACAAACCTTTGAAACTCGGAAAGTAGTGAAAGTCGCTTATCCGTTCTGTTCCGTTTAGCTCTGTTATACTGGGCTTAGCCCGCGCGAAATGGCGAGATTTTTGCCAGTTGTCTTTACATAAGGCATCCTGGAAGTAAAAGATTTAGGAAGGTATCATAGAGACAAGATGTAATCAGTAAAAAAAGGAAGGTGGCTCATTGCCACTGAAGAATTATTATCGTGTGGTGGTGTGAAATACAATTCAGTAGCAAGAATAATTAAAAATAAAGTGAGGATTTACATACAATCAACATTATAAAAACAAGTTCCATTTAGCTAAGTCCATTTGGATGGCCTCGTCACATGATGCCAGTGGATCCTTGTCATTGGCTATAGACAAGAATCATTGCTTATTCGTTCGGTACTGTTATGACCGAGATGCCTCCAGTGAAAGGAGACTTATCCGGTTCGATGAGATTGCGTCATTACGACGCCAAGACAATGAAGAGCCGGACAGGTAATATGAGGAATGGAACATGCCGAGGTAGGAGGGGGGGAAAACAAAGCAAAAGAACAAGATAACACAAAGCCCGCAGGAGAGACAGCTGAACAATGATGTAAATATGTAATCGGATAGACTATCACTGCTTATGTCAGTCAGTGATTTTATAGGCGAATTATTGCAAATAATGCAACTTTACCGGCTCAATGACAAAATTTGCCTAAAAAGGCCACAAGACGTTGAAAGTCCAGACAAATAAAAAATATCTGAGCAACATATATTTTATTAATGAAATTTAATTATGTAACTACTGGTGGATACAGAAAATCAGGTATTTAAAAGAAAGTAGATGACAAATTTTCTGTGGTTTTCTAAAATGGGTTACTTGATGGTATTCAGCTACCATTAAGTAACCCATTTATGGAAAGTTATACAGCACCTGTCGCTTACTAAAATTCGAATAAAGTCGAACTACCAGTGTAAAGGTTTCTTATTGTCGCGTTATATTACACAAAACAGAATGTTATAAAGTCGCCCAATCGTCATAGTGGTTAGCGTCGCTGACTACCGTGACGAAGGACTCGGTTTCGAATCCCGGAGAAGGCATGGATGTTTGCAAATGTATAGTGTCGGTGCGGCATAGCGGGACTTCAAATATGCGGCGAGCCGAAAGTTCTCTCATTTAGTTTGGTGGAAGGTTAGAGGGGTGGGAGACCCTCGGACCCGTCCTCCTGGGGTGCTCTCCATCAAAATTGGGGGCGAAACTGAGCCAAATCGTACTGTGACCTGTTAGCTGTTTCCAACGACAGGCTTAATCTAGCGCTCCTTGACACGAAAATTTTCGTGGTCTTGAGCTGTCACTGTCAGACAAGTGAGCATAAGCAGCAAAAACAACAGAATCTAATAGAAATTTCTTGTTTTAATGTATTTTAATTTCCTTTTTTTTCCAAAAATATTAGCTTCTGAATGATGATGATAAGTCATTACTTACCGCAAAGCCCAACTTTAAGTACGTGACGCACTATTTAAATTTCCGTAACTTCTGTCCTTTTTTTACGCCCGAAAAACTGCTGCGAGTTGCCATCTAAAGTTATGCTTTCTTTTTGTTCATTTTGATAATCACCAAAAAATTTTGCATGAGATTTATAGTTCTTAAATCAGCTTTCCATCTTAGAATTTCTTCTTGATTTCCTTCTCAGAAGTGATGGAACATTACTTGAATTTTGCAAAAGAAGGCACGAAAGTCATTCGAGTAAAGAAAATATTAATAAATATTCCATACCTAATCGCTGTTGCTTGCTTACTAATTCTTTTATCATCTCTGTAATCTGCTAATATCCCCAGTAATGATTTTAATGCATTTAAACGTATTTTCTTGAAGCTTATATATTCATTTGAACTTTAATCCTGTTCTTTCAGAAACATTAAAAATGCCGTGCGCCATACTTTTTTTAATTTTCTTTTGCTCAACTAATATGGTCCTTTTTTATTTTATTTCATAAGATTGCAGCAATGAAGTTTTACGTAACGCTAGAAAATAATTTTGTCTAATTTTAAAGGTTCGTATCATTAGCAACTTTAAGTTATTTATTATTAATTTGCACTTTTACTTAAGGATGTATGTCGTTTATGTAACTTCTATCTTCTTCGTTTAGTTCTGAAACTTTCATTTCCATTGTGAATTCATACACAAGTTAGGAATAAAATATTGATGCTTTAGCTGGTAACAGACATCAACTGTCATGACAAAACCGAACAGCAAATTCCCCGCTGACCGCATCCGTCATCAGAAAACTGATCAGAAATTCCAGCCCAACCACTGCTGTCACCAGAAGGACATTTAAAAAATATATGATGACAGATTACATGAGAATATAAATAGAAGTTACGTACGAAAGGAAATGAAGTAGGGTGTACGGAAGTTAGCAAAGTTTTATGTAATTCAATAGTGTCATCCTTTTCCTCGTAACTAGTTTTTGAAGAGAAAGTGATTGATGGTTAGAAATTAATAGTCAATGATTTTTATACCAGTCTTGTTGATAGGATAATAAAAGGGTCAAAAAGTACTTGTATGGAGTCACCTAATTTTATAGGAACGGAAAATACTAAATTTATTTCATGTCAAACAAGAATCTAATGGATAGCTGTATTTTATTCAATAAGAAATAACTTTAGTTATTTAAACTTTCTTCAGCTTTCTCTGACAGAAAAGCATTTAGAAAGGATTTATTACGACTAGCATAAATATCTGATTTTGATACTGAGACTATTAGTCGCCTTGCTTTCCAATATTTTGGTCAAAAGATTTAAAACTATTAAGTTCAGAGTACATGTTTAAGTGCTCTTTTGACCATAGATTAACAGAGCCGCGAAGAGACTACTCTGTGGAATTCCCGAGTTTTATGTAAAAAAAAGATGAGAATTGCGGCAATTATGTCCAGTCAAAAATCTGAGTGATGCCATAGTGTAACAGGAGAATAAAGCATGTAACCTTCCTCGTTCAGAAGAGATTGCCATAGCCTTCCCCTAGCTGCTATGCAGAAATTTGAATCATGAAGTTTGATAAATTCAATATATATATAAATTTCTCAGCAGAATGACAATTAAAAAATTATCAGAGATTTTAGAGGATAGTTTGTTACTTTCCTTGCCAGGAAACTGGCATTGTGCATCAGTCTGAAAGATGCCATTGCGTAAAGAAACAGGGATACAGTATTCCTTATCTTGGTGATGCCAATTTTGAATTTACAGTTTTGTTTTTTTGGCGAGTGGCCTGACGTAAATGTATTGATTTCCTAACAAACATAAGAAACAATATTTTCCTTTTCCAGAAGATGCTGTCAAGGTTTTCACGTAGCTCTCATTGACAAATTCCATGTTTATCAATCTCCTAGCAGAACAAATATCTGGAATTTTGGAGGATAGTTCGTTCTTTTCGTTGCCAGGAAATCTGCACTCTGCAATGGTCTGAATGATGTCCTTGTTTAAGCATCAGAAGATTCAGGGATATAATATTCCTTGTCCAGAAGATTTTGCCAAGGCTTTCTCATATTACCTCTTATGCACAAATCTGGATCCTGAAGTTTGCTAAGTTATATCTGCTAAGTTACACTGTTAAGTTTATCATCTCTTAGCAGAAGGAAAGTTAACATTTTTGAGTATTCCGAGGACAGTATTTCTTTCCTTTACTAGGATACCTGCGTTCTGCAACAGTTGGAAAGATGCGTAAGTACCAGAAGAACCGGAGACACAATAGTCCTTGTACAGAAGCTTTTGCTAAGGGTTTTCCTAGCTCTTATGCTCAAATTTGAATCATGTGGTTTGCTAAATGTTATACTTACCAGTGTCTTAACAGAATTAAAATTATGAAATTATCTGGGTTTGAGAGAATAGTGCGTTATTTTCTTTGCCTGGAAACCGGCATTCTGCAGCAGTCCGAAGAATGCCACTGCTTAAGTACTAGGAGAATGAAGGATACAATATTTCTTGCCGAGAAGACCCTTCCAAGGCTCTCCCCTACCTCTTAGCAGAACGAAAGTTAAAAAAAGTATGTGTGTTTTGAGAGGCAATTTGCTCTTTTCTTTGCCAAGAAATTCGCACTCGCAACAGTCTGAATGATGCCTTTGATTAAGTACCAGGGGAATCAGGAATATACTATTACTTGTTCAGAAGATTTTGCCAAGGCTTTCACCTAGATCCTATGCATAAATCTGAGCCATGAAGTTTGCTAAGTTCCATGGTTATCAGCCTCTTAGAATGAAAGTTAAAAAAATTCTGGGCAGTTGGAGGATATTCGTTGTTTTCTTTGGTAGGACATCCGCACTCTGCCACAGTCTGAATGATTCTTACGTACCAGAAGAATATGGGATCTAATATTCCTTGTCCAGAATACTTTGATCAGGCTTTCTCCTAACTCTTATGCACAAATTTTAATCGTGGAATTTCTTAAGTTCCATATTTATTAGTCTCTTAACAGCTTGAAACTTTAAAACATTTCTGTGTATTTGGTCGAAAGTCCTTTTCTTTGCGAGGATACCTGCACTCTGTAAACGTCTGAATGATTCCACTGCTTAAGCATCAGAAGAATCAGGAATATAACATTTCTTGTCCAGGAAACTTTCCCGAGGCTTTTACTTAGCTTTTATGTACAAATTTGAATCCTGAAAGTTCCTAAATTTCACATTTATCAATTGCTTAGCAGAATGAAAGTTGAAATATAGTCTGAGGTTTTAGAGAACAGTTTGGTCTTTTCTTTTCCAGGAAATCAGCACTCTGCAGCAGTCTGAAAAATGGTAATGCTAAAGTAGCAGACGAATCATGGATACAATATTCCTTGCCCAGAAGATACTGCCAAGGTGTTCCCCTAGCTCTTATACACAAAATCAATATTTATCAATCTCATAGCAGAGCGAAAGTTAAAAATTTATCTGGTTTTTAGAGAAGAGTTTGTTCTTTTCTTTGCCTTGAACCGGGCACTCTGCAGAAGTCCGAGAAATGCCACTGCTTAAGTACCAGGAGAATCAGAGATACAATATTCTGTGGCCGGAAGACACTGCCAAGGCTATCCCCTAGCTCTTATGCACAAATTCCATATAGATCAATCTCTTAGCAGAACGAAAGTTAAAAGTGTGTGTATATTTTGAGAGGACAGTTATTTCTTTTCTTTCCCAAGAAATTCGCACTCGGAACAGTCTGAATGATGTCCCTGATTAAATACCAGGAGAATCAGGGATAAAGTATTCCTTGTCGAGAAGACTTTGACAAGGCTTTCTCCTAGATCATATGCACAAATCTGAATCACGGAGTTTGCTAAATTCCATATTTATCAGTCTCTTAGCAGAATGAAAAAAACAACAACAAATTCTGTAGTATTGGAAGACATTTACACACGGGGTCTGCCTTCAATAGTTTTAATTCAAAATTATTGGAAAGCAAAGCGACGAAAGCCAGAAATTTGTAAATAAATAATAAAGATTTTTACGTGTTTTTCTGTCAGAGTAAGTTGAAGAAATTTTCAATAGCTAAACTGATTTTTTATTGAATAAGACTGAGCTATTTATTATGTTATTAACAACTATCCTTTATAAAAATAGTTAATCATTATGCTCTTCATTTAAGATTTGATTTTTGCAACGGCGGGCCTTCAGCCGACATCGGCTTGACTACTAGTGAGGCCAGAAGTGGCGGTTTCTTTATCATGGAGGCACGTCCATGATAGTGTCCAAATTATATCCATGATAGTGTCCAGTGTCCAAACAATATCCATGATAGTGTCCAAATAATCCTCCATATCCATGATAGTGTCCAAAAGTGTCTCACCTATTAGGTGAGACACTTTTGTATCCAATGAAGGGACAGACAGTTACAGCCATGCTTTCTCCAGGATTCGAATCCGGGTGCTTGGTATCGCAGACGGCTCCCTAATCACTATACCGTGTGGGCGGCTCTTTTGAGGTTAAAAAAATATATATTTCTGTTATCAAATAAAATTAGGTTTTTCCCTGCATTCTTTGAGGCGCTTGTATTAGCTGTAAGGCTGTTGAGCCCCTAAGAGTATTCAAAAGATTTCGGCACTCATAAGTAAGGCATTTTAAAAACAATGCGATTTAATTTTGGTAGTTTAAAGATATGCTTGTTTTTACCAAATGGAAAATAGATCGTTCTTATCACAGAGAAATTTTATTTTGCGATTTAACTTGTATGGCTTAAGCACTTAGAAGTGTAATTAGGTTCCACACCAGAGAGTAAACACAAGATTTCGCGACTTCTTATTACGTCGCTTTTGGCATATTCTCACATTTTTTGCTGCGCTTCACTTAAACTTATTTCCTCGAATTATTCGAACTTAATTAACCTATTCCTCGACACAAGTTGAAAATGACACAAAAAATTGCAAGTTTTGAAATTAAATAACCTGGTGAAATTTTGTAATACTGGAATCAAACTTCTTAAAACTTTATTTCTTCGTAACTAGCATGAGACGTTTCCAAATGTATCTACAGGAAGCAGGAGACCGCATTCAAAGTTAGATTTTTTTATTTGCCCCAATTCTGGTTTTTAATTTGACCTTGACAAAACATGAATATTTTTGTCATATATGACAATCCTGTAAATGGAAGTGTATGAATACAACAAGTTATTGCGAAAATAAAGGCTGAGTAAGAAGTTTTAGGCCGGGAAAGGGAATAAGTATATATACACTGCGGAAAAAAAAAGGAAGGGGACATTTTTATATATTCCGTTCTACTGGACCGATTGACGAAATCCAAATTGCGTTTCTCAGAACTCGAAAGCGTGACTTGGGATGTATATTGATTCATATAAAGCATTATTCTAACTTAGGTATTTTGACACAGAATCAGTTTTTTTCTGAAATGATATGCCAATTTTTAACCATATTTCATTTCTACGACTCAAATTATGCCTAAATATTAGATTTTGTAAAATTTGGTGCTAAACTTGCGGAGAAATTGAAAATTTTATCTTGGCGTATTTTTTCAGCTTGCGCCAAGAATAATTTACTCGGCAAACTTTTTAATTTATAGCAACCTAAATTTCCTTTCCTTTTTTTTTGCACTGCAGACGAGCGGAAAAAAAGCTATCGTTCATACTTTAAAATAACTTTAACAACGTGTGTATACCACATTTGACCTTATTATCACTCAAATAAAAGATGCCAAATTTCAAAACGAGCCAATACGTAATTTCATGTATATCTTACAAAATTTTGAATAAAAACTCTAATTTTTTGCAAGTGTGCCTAGAAAGACATCTACTTTATGAGGATGTTAAAACGTTTATAGGTTATAACATAAAAATGTTTTCGAAAAATATATAAAAATTATTTAAAAATACAAATTTTAAAAATAAATCATAACAAATCGGCGAATTTTATTTGGAAAGAACCTAAATTTCGAAATACCA
>KK116226.1:0-25118 GCA_000611955.2 Stegodyphus mimosarum | reverse complement strand
AAAGGGAGAATTAAATAAAATTAATAAAAAAAGAAATATTAATAAATATATACTAAATTCAATTAACATTGAGGAGTTAAAATTTGGAGAGCTAATTTTTTAAAAACTACTCGGTCGATTTTTACAACACTTGGCTGTTTGGCATAATTGGAGTCGTGGAATCGAGATATTTGAAAAAATTGGCATGTCATTTCAGAAAAAGTATTTTATTAATTTAGTATTTTAAGTATATTTATTGTTATTCATAGATATTATTTCTCTCCCTCGTTACCGCATGTCTTCGTGCAGTAACGGTTAGCGCACTCGGCGTGTAATCGATAGATACAGGTTCGAGTCCCGGTGAAGGCAATGCTCATTTCTTCACTTTTCTGACATCGGAAAAAAAGTTTTAATAGACTGTACAGCGGCGACCGAACTGAAAAATGTGTTGGATGATGCTTCCTCGCCACCACGATTTGGCGATTGGGTCCCCTAACCTCCAATTGCCCTTTAAAAGGAGGAGTATATAAGGTATTTTCTCCCTCCTTCTAGCATTTCTCCGAGGTGTAACATTAGCACACTCGGGCATATTCGAGAAGTTCAGATTCAAGTCCCGAAGAAGGCCTTATTTTTTATATCTCCTGCTTTGAAATAGCCTAATGACTCTACAAGTTGTATTTGATGAATACCCATACTAGAATCACGTCTAACAGAATGAAGAATTTAAACACGGTAGTTCCTAATTTATTGATAAAAAGAGTGGGGAGTCATGTAATTGGTGGGTCAACCTCTTTTGAACTTTCACCGCTCCTCATCTTAGCACATAAAATTAATATGTTTACTAGGTTTTAAAATAAATGAATGATTTGGAGCGCCAAAGGAACTCTGTGTTCCTCGTGAATTCAATTTGTATGATCATAAAGTTCAAACTGTGATTGAAAGAACAAAACCAACAACAACCGAAAGGGAATAAATTAAAGAAGAAATACAACCCCCCATGCTGATGTGAATTTTGAGGAATTTCAATCTAGAACAGACTAAAAAAAATCTGAAATGTTTCAGATTTTAAATTACGTCCAAAGGGGCTTTTTTTAATATTTTGTATGTTACCTTTATTTACTAAATATAATTTTCTTCGCATTTAAAGCATAAAATTCAGTTCCAGAGCAATATCGCAAAGTAATTTTAAAATGAGCATATCTTTAGAATTTCCGATACACAGTCTCGTGCACTGGAGATAAAAATGTTTGTTTCTACACAACGTTGCCATTGCTCGCTTTGAAATCCTTGAGTTTATTAATCAAATATTCGTTTAAGTTTTACAAAATACGAAATCGATAATGAAACAAATTCTAAATTTCAAATTTGGGCTTCCTGATGCCCATATTCGGGTGGAAACGTTCAGTATTCAAAGTTGGATGGCTCTAGGTAGCGTTGTTTTATCGCAATGCGAGAAACATACATACTTTGCAGATTCTTCATTATTTAATTTCTTTAAATGTAATACGGGGCGATAATATTTAGTGGCAACAATTTGAAAAGTGAAACAA
Source organism: Stegodyphus mimosarum (assembly GCA_000611955.2). Taxonomy (NCBI): domain Eukaryota; kingdom Metazoa; phylum Arthropoda; class Arachnida; order Araneae; family Eresidae; genus Stegodyphus; species Stegodyphus mimosarum. The sequence continues at coordinate 23,589 of KK116226.1, read as the reverse complement.
CGCTTTTAGTGAATCAACGCAAAATGCCTTGTCGCAATTAGTAGTCCTTCTGGACAAATTGCCCCTTTGGACTAAAAATCGCACTTGCACTAATTGCACCTGATTAACTGCTTAAGGCAAGACAACTCAAAAGCTGTCTGCCTGAAAGAAGAATGACTCCTTGAAAAACTTCCTCCTAGCTCGTATTCAATTACATGTAAGAAAAAGCATAGAAATGCCCAAGCAAGCATCTAGTTTTCAGAGATTTAAAGTGAGGTTGAACTCCTAGCATTCAGCAGCCTTAGATGCTGGGTTACTCAAGAGCCACTGATTACAGTATCACTGATTGCAAACTCATTCGGTTTGAATAAACATGGAGAGATCAGGTTGGCGTTTGCCTTAATGCCAGTCAGATATTTCCAGAAATTTTAGAGTTAAGAACTGTGAGAAATTTTTTCATAGTTTCATATTATCATTCGCTTAATATTGATGAACTAGTTTTAAGCAAATCGCATTAAGCGACGCCACATGTAACGATTTAATAATCAAAAGAATATTGCGTCAGAAACTCGTCAACCAAGAAATGATATTGGACTGCATAATGGAGTGTGTAGGAAGTCATACTTTCTTGAGCGAAAGGGGAGAAGGAGAGGGGTTGAAGGGCATCAGAAGGAGAAGTGAAACTTCCAGCAATCCAAAAGAAAGTATCAAGGAAACATGATCTATCTTTTTCGGCTTATAGAAAGCGCTGCCGTATCGAAAAGAACATGGGTTGCCCACTATTTTAAAGATCAATGACGAAAAGATTTTAACTGTAGAAAATATGATGGATGCTCTGCAGGAAGTAAAAGACCAAGAAAAAAATCGGAAATCCTTCAATGGGAAGTTTCTGGACGTCAAAAGAATTTTAGCTTGGATTTTTATACTTGTAAATGGATCGAGAGGTTTGGGTGTTCTTTCTTCTGTGTAATAATCGAAGCAAAAAATGGTATAGAACGGTGAAGCCTAAATCTCTTGTTAACTGATAGATATGGAAGGGTATTCCTGTCTTGTACGATCGCTATATTACAAATTTCAGCGTTTTTTTAGAAGACAAATTTTATTTTGTGGAAAAGAAACTTTCCTCTTTTGGTAGCAAAAGGGAAGCTTTAGTTTTACATGAAAGCATGTAAAAGTCCACAGAGTTGATATCGTTATAAATATCACAAACAAATATAATGGAAAGAAGCAGTGACCTTTTATATGGTTTTTACTTACATTGGTTTCTCTGTTTGTTTGATATTTCCCGATAAATCTTGAGATCAGGTTTTCAGACATATTCCCAAGGCAATTTTCTGAAAATTGTGTTTATACTATATTGTTTTGCGATGATAGTACAGAGTGTTCTCTTTACCACTCATAATTCGATGCGTACGTTTTGCTTTAAGTCGCTCTTTACTTCCTTGTACGAAGTAAAAAGGAAGTATTGTAATCGTGAAAACTTTCGGGTATCATATTTCAAAGAAAATATGCATTTTGACCGCTGTCGACTGCAATTTAATGATGTTTTTGAGTGACATCTGTACGTAAGGACAGAGAAAAGAACTCTTTTCTCCCAACGAATTACAAAACTGATATTAAAAAAATGCCTATTTCAAGGAAAATGTAAATTTTATGATATCAGCGCACCGCAGAAGCAACTGCCCCCCCAAATTAGGAGGGTTCGCACGGTTTTTTAATTAAGTAACTTTTGGTATGTATGTCAGGCCACCAGCTGATGAGCTGTAAGTTCCGAACACTGATAGTTCGGTCGGGGGTTAGAATCCCATTTATGACATCTGTACGTAAGGACAGAACAAAGGATTCTTCCCCCCCAAAGTTACAAAACTGATTTGAAATGGATTCTGAAGAGATATTGTCGCGGCGTCTGTGCGTACGTGTGTATGTATGTATTTCGCATAACTCGAAAAGCCGAAGTAGTAAGAGTAGCCTCAGAACGTTGCAATTTTGTATATAGGACTGCTATAACATGTATAGATGTGCACCTCCTATTTTGGTTGCAATCGGCCGCAAGAACAGTCTATATATATATATATATATGATTATTAACATTTAAATTATATATATATATATATATATATTTACTCTGTTTCTGGGCTCACTAAGTTCAGTAGCTTTATTCTTATATGTTAATTGTGAATTTTTTCTTTAAAAATGACTGAATTACGCTGTTCTTATCTTACGGTTAAGGTTTTTATGCTTTCCGTTAACCTGCATGTTATAGTTGTAGAATTATCAATAATTTAAAAGATGTTTAATTGCGGTTAAGCCTAATTTTTGTGCTATAGCAGCCATATTTATTTACATTTGAAAGTTAGCAGATTAGTGGATTTGCTGCTAGTCTACAGAAACTCAGCTTCGCAACAACAAAGCAACCTCTTCTTTTATTATGAAATCATGCCTAATCCATTCTAGAATTAACATTGAAGTTATTAAATTATCCCATACATTGACTCAGCATAGCGTCACAGCAAATTAAGTCGGTTTCTATGCTTCAGCGTCTTTTTGCTGAGTGAGACCAAAAGTAAACTTTGAGTTTTGTGCACCGGAAAATCTGCCTTCTTGCCCGCTGCGCGGATTGCTTGTTTTTACGTAGAAAGTGTAACTTTAATTCTAAACAAAAAATTTTTTTTTGATTGTTTTAAATGTATTTCGTGTTTTTTTCTGTATCTTTCAATTTTTAATATAGATACTTTGAGTTTTTACCCATTTTTGCCTTGCCGCGAAGTGAGAACTGAGTTAACTGAATGAGAAATATATCTCTAATGAAATTCGAGGAAATAAGTTTAAATAAAAGGTAGGAAAAAATGCGTATAATGTAATCTTCCGTACAAGGAAATCATGTGATGTACACATCAGATATTTATAAACAGATTCTCCCACATGTATTTTTACATGCTGTTGGATCTAAGCATCATAGAATGCTGATCTTTGCGTAATCGAATATATATGAACACGATTAAAAAGGAATTGCGGTATTCCGCCTTGTGTGCACTCATGGTGTAAGTAGTTAGGACGCCAAATTCGGAAGATTGTGCATCGAAACTAGGGGAGAGGGCATGCTCAAATTTTATATAATTTTCTCCGAAAAATCTAAAGGATCTCAACATGTAGTTTGTGCCCTCCTTCACCATCCCTACCGCCCTTACTAGTAACCAATGCCTATAAACAGCTATAGCCTTCCATTAAAAAAAGAAAAAGAACGTGTCTTTCTTGTTTGGATATATGCAAATGAAACGTGGAGATATACAGGGTGTTTAAAAAGTCCCGGACCCATTTTGATGTTTAATAACTCATAAATAAAAATTAATGACATAAATGGTTAGATAGACTCAAAACGTTTCATGACCCTTGTTAATGAACTTCCACGTGTGCCCCCTTCGTCGCACGGAGAATATTAAGTCGATATTCAATTTCACGCCAGGTACCGGCAAGCATATCGGCATCCACACAGGCTGTTGCGGTTATAATTCTGGCTTTTAATAATTCTGGTTGTAATTCTGGTCATCAATGTTCGACACTTTCCTTCTGTAAACGTTGTCCTTTGCAAATCTCCAAAGGAAAAGGTCCAGTGGTGTTATATCAGGTGATCTGGGTAGCCAAGGAATTAGACCTCCTCGCCCAATCCACCTTCCAGTAAAATGGTCATTCAAAGAACTACGAACGATGGTAACCCAATGTGGTGGTGCACCATCTTGTTGCAAAAAGACATGTGGCTGAAGCTCTTCTAGTTTTGGAAATACGAAGTTTTTCAACATGTCTAAGTATACGACTGATGAGACCGTCTTTTCTGTAAAAAAGAAAGGCCCAGTGACTTGGTCGTGCATTAGTCCACACTACACATTAACCTTTGGGGAATCCCTTTGTATCTCACGGTATTCATTGCAATGGTTGCCAAAAACAAGAGAGAGAAAAATGCAATTAATAAGCAGATGATGTTTAGAAAAGTACAGATATTTACATTGGAAAATGAAATTATCTGAAATTAACCACACGCGCAGACGATATTTACAAAAGTAAAGATATTCAAACCTGAAAAGGAAAATATGTAAGTTATTCCATCAATAAATGCCATAAGTTTGTTTATACCTTCATTATTTTATGAGTCATTAAACATTAAAATGTGTCCGGGACTTTATAAACACCCTGTATTTCGAGATATAGTCTAGTTCTTTGCACCAATACCAAATTATTTTTCCTCGCAATCTGTTAATTGAAATTTTCGGTTAATGTTCTATAACATTTGTTTGAAGCTTTGTTTAATATTATATTAGAATTACTGAAATCCCTTCCCCCAGAAGATGCTAAAAAAGTACAAAAACGCTTCCGATTGAACAGAAGAAAGTCTGGTTCTTAATGTGCAACAAACACAAACAAACTCCGATGCAGTCATAACAGTCACCAGAGATCAAAAAGAGGAAAAACCAAAGAGCAAGATGAATACATTTTGAACCCGTTGTAAATTTTCACATTTCTAACTTACAGTTTGTTTTATTTGCCAGCGTAGTTTGTAAAATTTCTATAAAAACTAGCAGCTTTTGTTTCGAAAGTGATTAATCGAGATTTTCAAGTGGACCATGAAATAGTAGGCTATGCGAAATTTTGGAAATCCTCTATTTAAACTGAATTCCGAAAACATCGAATTTGTTAATCAGAGAAGTGCTTTCCTTGTACATCTCATTTGCAAGTTGATCATTTGTTCCATTTACGAAACACAACGCATGAACGTTTCCATTGAAAAGTAATTAATTTAAATGCAATCATCTGAGATGGCTGAGTAATGCTAATTGTCTGTAATGTATGTCCAGCTTTTGAGGTGTGGAATGCAGCTTTTGCCGTCAGTCAGAATGCAGATTATAACCATTGTGAAAGGATTAGCATAATTCACTATTTCTTTAATGGACATGCATATACTGGATTTAATAAGAATGCGATCCATAAATGATATTTACATTATTTTATATCATGACAATAACTTCTTAGAGGATGCAAGATTGTGAATATTTTGTACCAATGCTGTTAGGAAATTACTTCTAAATAATGTATACTGTAAATAACTCATGTTTTTAATTTGATTTCTGTCAAGCATGGAATAACATAAATTTTCGAAATTTGTATTTTTGTTAGCTAACGCAGTTTCAAGGTTAAGAATAACATTTCTGATAAATTTCACTAATTTCTTACAAGCCTGGAAATTACGCTGTTACTATGTGCATATAAAAATTTGATTTACTTGGTTATGGCAAAGTGGTGAAGGGCTATCTGCCTAAGGGGGGTGGAATGAATCTTCGGAGGACTTTCTAAGAGTTTGGTTTGGTTTATGTGATTACGGCAGAGTCTGGAGCGCTATCTGCCTAAGGCGGAGGGAGGTTTTTATGGAGACTTTGTAGAGATATTAGGTATTTTTTTTAAAGCAGGAGAAATGAAACATGAGCAATGCCCTCGCCGGGACTGGAACCACGGACTCTGGAATACGCGCCGAGAGTGCTAACCACTACACCACGAAGGAATGCTAGGGAGGCTGGAGATATACCTTATATATTCTTATTTTTTTTTATATATGCTTATTTTTTTTTTGTTTTTGTTTTTGTTTGTGTTAGATGGGCCTGTCCTCTTTTAGCCATAAGGCCGTTTATTCGGCTAGGGGGGCTGAGGACTTCGCCCTTTACATTACATTACATTACCTTATATATTCCCCTTCTTAAAGGGCTACTGGGTATTAGGGGACGCAATTGCCAAATCTTGGTGGTGGAGAATCATCATCCACCACCTTTTTTACTTCGGGCGCCACTGTAGAGTCATTTTAGAACTTTTCGAAACAAGAAAATCGAAGAAATGAGCATTGCCCTTGCCGGGAATCGAACCATGGACCTCTCGTATAGGCACCGAGCGTGTGGCCGTTATACCATGAACGCATGCTAAAAAACCGGGAGAAATACCTTGTATGCTCCCGCTTTAAAAGGGCAACTGGGATTAGGGGACCCAATCGGCAAATTTTGCTGGTGGAGAATCATCATCCACCACCTTTTTAGTTCGGGCGCCACTGTAGAGATAGGAAGCATTTTAAAGTATGAGAGATGAAAACTGAGCAATGCTCTCGCCGGAAGTCGAACCATGGACATTTTGAATACGCGTCTAGCGTGCTGACCACTACACCACGAAGGCATGCTAGGAAGGTGGGAGAAATACCTTATGTACTCCGCCTTTTAAAGGGCGACTGGGGATTAGGGGACCCCAATCGCCAAACCTGGTGGTGGAGAATCATCATCCGCCACCTTTTTTAGCTCGGGCGCCACTGTAGAGTCATTTTGGAAATTTGCGAAACAAGAAAATCGAAGAAACGAGCATTGCCCTTGCCGGGGCTCGAACCACGTACCTTAAGAGTACGTGCCGAGCGAGCTGACCGCTATATCTCGAAGGCATGCTAGAAAGGCGGGAGAAATACCTTAAAACTTTCTAAAGGAAACTGGTTAGTATACACGTTACACATAAGCAAAAACATGAAAGCGCCCATGCCGCCAGCCTGTTCGCCAGGATTCGATCCTGATCGAACTACCATTGTTCAGTGACTTTACCGCTCGGCCGCTGATAGGGTAAAAAAATTGTCTCTTTCCTTTGCTGAGATTTTCCTGGATTTGGAGGAATTTTATCATCTTTGTCTCACGCCTCGTTAAGTATGATTCAGCGACATGTGTGGAATAATTTGTAAACTAATTTTGGAGATGAAGACCGTGTAAAGAGTTACTGGTAAATAAAACTTGAAAAGCTCTAGATTAAATTTTACTTCCTTATCTGTGAAATTGCCTTTGTAACACAAAATGTTGCTCGGAGAAACAATAGATTGCATCTAAGTGTTAACAACTTTTTTAGATGAATTGGCTAAGTACATGGAAGTAAACTAAGCGCTGTAAAAGTGTCTTTATCCTGGTTTAGTTCATTATGAAGCGAACAGAGCGTTCTAAATGCGAATTGCCGACCCAAACCGATTGAATCAACCCCCTTTCAATAAAGTATCTTTAAAGTTCAAATTGATACTAACAGAGTTTATGTTGTCTCGAGTTGAGTGGCACTTGTTCTTTTTCTCGAGGCGGAAAATCACATTAGGCACTCCATTTTCTTTCGGGCGCTAAGAGTTCTACCGGATAATTTCATTCTCTCCAGCAATTGAGAGGAACGTTGGAAATTCCAATATTCGAGGAAATATTTCGATGGAACCTTTTAAGTGTTCCAAGAAACTCGAAGGTTTCTAAATGTGAGTCTTCTTTCAGCAAGGTCTTTTCGGTAGCACGGAATTTTATTGTTCAGTCTTAAAAACTACCGTAATATGATGTTACTGGAGTCCATTAAAATGTTATTTTTCTCTGAAAATTGCATCAACAGGAGTAATTATAAATTAGAAAAATTCCAGAATCACTCTTCGCGTATTTTTACTTCCTTGGACGAAGTAAAGGAAGTACCTTAATCTCGAAATATTTCGTGTGCGACAGTTTGACTGTTTTCGAATCCATTTGTTTGCTTTGTGTGCTTGATGCGTGTATGCGCGGACATAATAAAGGATTATTTTTTCAAAAATGGATTTAAAAAGTTTCTTTTTGGTGACGTCTGTACGTACGTAGATATGTATCTCACATAACCCAAAAACGAATAGCCGTAGAATGTTGAAATTTTATAAATGGGACTGTTGTAACACCTAGTTGTGTACTTCCTGTTTTATTTTTAAATATATATATATATATATGCACACACATACACATCCCTTTACCTTGCTTAAAAGTTCTTATTTGCCTTTGAAACTGTTGGTCGTAATCAAATACTTCCATTACAGAAGGGCTTTAAATGACAAAAATATTCATGTTTGGGCAATACTAAATTTTTAAAAAATTAGTTTTCGACAAATAACGAATTCTAACTTTAACTTTTAACGTCAGTCCTCGGTTCCTATACTTACATTTGAGAAAGTTTTTATACTCTTTATGAAAAAATAAAATTGTGGGAAGTTTGACTCCTGTGTAACAAAAATTAACCGTTACGTTAAATTTTAAAATTTTCAGTTTTTGCTGTCATTTTCTAAAAAAATTAATCTAAAAGCACGAATTTAAATTTAAAAAAATGTTACTTACATATTAAACCTTTCCAACACGCTACCTTTTAAATTTGAAAAAAGCTACGCAGTCTAATCAGGCCTAGAGGAGTACACAGGTAAAATTTGGTGAAGATAGCACTTGTGTTTTAATTCTGTGGGTGTGTTCTATTTATTCAGTGTGCCCGCCTTCGAAAAGAGTGCTGAAACGTGTATTGATGGGAAGGGCGTAAAAGAGTAACACATTTTGCCAACTATTAAAACACACTAGACTTTGAATACCGTAGCAGATTTAGCATTACCCAGGGTGTGCCACAGGGAGGCCTGCTACTCTATACCCCTCTAAAAAGCTCTTCTTGGTTATATGAAGATTAAATGCGTATAAATGAAAAAAGTATTCGAAGAAAGTGACACCACCTTTGAAAATGCACAGCCCAACATTTCATGTTTTGCACATGCACCGGAATGCGTATCAGATTCACTACCTGAAGGCAATTCATGTAGCACTTTCAGTGCTTCATAAAGTTTCAACCCTATCCGATGCATTTGGAAAATAATTAAAACCCGAAAAAAATAAGCTAGTATTATATCCATAAATAGAAATTATAAACTATAAAATGAAATTAAATAAACGTTTACTGCTCAAAACTATCAAAACGTAGCGCTAAGAAAACTTCTTTGAGCGAAAGCGAAAGAGAAAAAGAGAACTGCTCTAGTGAAAAAATAAACAGCTAACTGATAAAATTACCCCTGACTTTCAGAAAACCACCCAAACAATTCTTAGTTAATAACCAAACCTTCCCTCCAAGTGTTCTAATCTCTTATTTGAAGAGAACTTTGAAACTACAATTTACTAATGATATAACACAAAATGATTACTGTTGATTAGTGCTTACAAAATGATTACTCCTGATATACTACATATATATCTTTTTCGAGAAAATACATTAAATTAGAGATCATGTGAATATAAACGTTCCTAAGTGTTCTAATCTCTTAACACGTAAAGAATGTCGAACCCACTAATCACTTCTAATATGTAAGATATCGTAGAATATTTTTACCCTTATTTCTAGGAAATGAATCAAATTAGAAATAATGTGAAACCTAAAAGTTCCTAAGTGTTCTAATCTCTTATTTACAGATAACTTTGAAACCACTATTTACTCCTGATATAACACAAAATGATTACTGTGGATTACTGCTTACAAAATGATTACTCCTGATATAATACAAAGCATATTATTGTTATTCTTTACGAGAAAATGCATTAAATTAGAAATAATGTAAACATAAATGTTTCTAAACTTAAAGAACTTCGAACCCGCTATTTAGTCCTGATATAATACGATATCCATAAAATTATTTATTACCTTTATTTCAGCAAATGGATTAATTTGAAATTATATCAAACTTAAACGTTCCTAAGTGTCCTAATCTCTTACAATTAAAGAACTTCGGACCTACTATTTACTCCTGATATAATACGATATGTATAATACCATTTCTTACCCTTGTGGGGATTTATACTTATTTTCACTAACTAGTTTTGTTTTCTTTCCTATAAGCTTCATTCCCGTAATTGTCTGTATCAGAATATTTAAATTTAGTAGCGCGCGTGAAGGAATGCAAATTCTACTTAGGAGAAAAGTTAAAATACTGAGCTTTAGAAAGTTAGATAGAGCGGGCAAGCACTGTACCTTTGAAGCGTGAGCTTCTGATTCTGTATTTATTGCTGGTTAAAGTGGCGTAACTGCTATTACTTTGCTGCCACGAGACTTCGACATGGTTTTAGGTAACAGGATTATCTGAGCGCTGGAGAAAATTCTATTACTGTGATAATATCTTTGAATTTTTAAGTTTAATTCTTGTTAGTTTAGTTACTTTCCGAGAAGGCGTAGTTTGTTAGCGTCAAGTCGATGTCTTGTGAATTTTTAAAGAGTCTAATAAAGGATTCTTTCAACTCTCTGGTTCCTGCACTTACTTCATCTGTCACACTGAAAACTCAGGAACACCCTTATTTCAAGAAAATGGATCAAATTAGAAATTACGTCACATCTAAACGGTTTTTAAGTGTTCTAATCTCTCACCGTTGAAGAACTTTGGGCTTACTATTTACTCTTGATATTCATAACATAGCTGCATGCCTACGGGTTCGTAACAAATTTAATGCACACAAGTCCGATGATAGGTTGTAAAGTTTATCCTAAGTTATTTTAAGTTTTGTATCTTTCCTATCTTATTATAATTTAAGATTACAATTTCTTGCCAGAATGTAAATTCAGAAGCGCAGTTAATGCAAATGAGAAAGAGTACTATTTAAGTCGTGACTTCACCGACTTCCAAGAGAGAGTCTGATTCCCTGACTAGCGCGCCTTTGCCTTTTGGCTACATTCTCTCTTAGATTATTCGCTTGTTAGTGTTTGTGGGGTTCTAAGTTAGAACTTTAGAACTAAATAAGAAATACCCCACAAGGTTAATAAAATTTATTTTATCAAAACAATCATTTGAAAGGTCTGCAAATTTCTACAAAAATACTGATACAGTTCTTCAATATATCACAAAGCAAAATCAGTAATGACACTTCAGATTACCAAAAACGTTAAACACAACAGATTGCAAAGCGTAGTTAAAGAACGAAGCTAAATCGGAAAGAGTACTCGGAACTCACGCCGAGCTAACAGCTAACAACAACTGAGAGCAAATGCTCTCATCGGCCTTATATAATTTTCACTCAGCCTACGATATAGTTCTTGTACTTTCTGCTTCTTGAAATTACTGGGAGGCAGTATGAAGTTCGAATTAGGATTACAGCTAATAAAGTGATCAATTACATTTAATCTATTACAATACCTACTGCGATGATACAGAGACAGGACTAAAGTATCGCCAGAAAAATAGTCGCCAAAACCACTGCCAGCTTGGCGATATGTCGCCAAATTCCCGAGATACCCCGTTTACTCAAAGTTAAATGGACTTGCCCCCTTACTTCTCTGGCATAGCTAGTATTTAAGACAAAAAAATACAATGTCACATATAATTGCACTAAATCATCTATTTGTGTACAGTATTCGTAACAATATTATGATCCTTATTTCGTGAAAATGAATTAAATTAAATGCCAGATAACGCCAAACCTAAATACTCCTAAGTGTTCTAATCTCTTACATTTAACCCGCGAGAACTCGCACCGGGTATGACATGCCCGACCGATTTTCATTCAATGGTTTTATTACTTTCTTCTTATCAAATTAGGCCAGAATTTCGTGTAGCTGTATTTAAGGTTACATTCTTTCAGCAGGGCAAAAACTAGTTCTGCTCTAAAAATAGATTTTGAGAAACAGGTGTCGAGGGTATGCCATACCCGTGCGAGTCCTCGCGTCAGTTCGTCACAATTGATGAAAAACTCGAACCTTTTCGGGGGCGGTGCAGATTCAGGCAGTATATGCCCAAAAAGCCTTCTAAGTATGGCATCAAGATATTTGCACTAGTAGATTCTAGAGTATTTTATACCTGGAATATGGAGATTTATGCTGGTAAGCAACCCAATGGACCCTTCAAAATAGACTGTAGTTCGAAAGCCATTGTGATGCGGTTGATGACACCGCTTTTCAATTCTGGACGCAACTTGACAACTGACAGCTGGTATACGGGATATGAGCTAGCACAAGAACTTTTGAAAAATAAAATTACAATGGTTGGAACACTTAGACAAAATAAAAGGGAAATACCGCCTGAATTTTTGGTGAAAAAGGCGTTGTACTCTTCAGTCTTTGGATTTCAAAAAGAAACAACAATTGTTTCGTATTCTGCAAAAAAGAACAAAAATGTAGTTGTGCTGTCCACAATGCATACTGATGACAAAATAGACGAAACCACCATGGAATTGAAAAAGCCAGATATCATTACGTTTTATAATCTTACGAAAGGAGCTGTGGACGTTGTGGATGAAATGGCTGCAGCATACACTACAGCAAGGATATCAAATCGTTGGCCAATGGTTATTTTATTTTCATTGTTGAATGTGACTGCTATTAATGCCAGGATTTTGTTAATGTTCATCAAAAATCCTCCCACACAGTTCAAAAACAGGCGTTTCTTTTTGAAAACATTGGGACTGGTTCTTTCAGAACAACACAGAAATCGCAAGCCTCAATGAAAAACAACGTATCCAAGCACTTCTAAGGAACTGGAGATCACTAATATTGAACCGCCTGCAAAAACCTCAAAGCAAATTATAAGCCATGTGTATTTTGTCTATGTAATAAGGACAGAAAATCAAGGTTTATGTGCCAAAAATGTGAAAAAACCCTCTGTGTTGAACATCAGTATGTAGTTTGTCAAAATTGTCTTTAAATACGCAAGTATGTTATTAAATTCACTAAAATTCTTTAATTTATTATTTTGTAATATATAATTACATAAAGTTTGCTTATAAGCAGTATTAATAGATATTTAAATAGCAGAAATGAACTAGGGTATGAGATACCCGGCGCGAGTTCTCGTGTTTGAAAATGGGTGCGTGTTCTCGCGGGTTAAGGAACTTCGAACCCACTATTCCCCCAACTAGCACTTCTCCACAATAAATGTCTTCCGCGTCTTTTACACGGAACAAGTTTCTGGACACACTTTCAAAGCACTTGTTCCCAGAATTTCCCTTCTAGGGAACTTTCAGGCCTAAAGTAGGTAATTAACGGTATTGGCTATATGGGATCTCACGCTCACAAAAAAAAAAAGTTCTGGAAAGGAAGGGAAAAAACAGAATAAAAGATCAGATCTTTTATTCGAGAATAGATTATTCCCTTGACATGAGATCACGAACAAAAGAGCGCTGCAGGGAAAGATTCTATAAAGGGAAAAGAGGAAAAAAACTTTTCCCTCCCAATACGGTTTAGTAGAGGAATTAAGGCACTAATTATCGACAGTCCTACGGGGACGAAAATGTTTCGCGTGAGGATTTGCGGGATTTACGTGTCGGCAAAAATCCCAAATCCAATAATATGAGTTGGAATGTCTCAGGGAATTCATATGAGGGGAATGTGTATGCATTACACAACAGTTTGCTAGTTAATTCCAGTATGCTTTCAGAAAACGTCAGAAGACTATAAATGCCACAGAAAGGAATGTATTATTTTTTTCCTAGGAAGATCCAACTGAGGCTATATGTTCGAAAACTCATTTGAATGAAATGTATATATTTTGTCTATGTGAACGCTTGAAATAATAATCTCAGTCTTTAAGGATGATTTAATTTAAAAGTATTCTTAAAACATTTGAAAATATAAAGAAACAGAAAGCTTCCAGATTTTCTCATAACGCCTAAATCGATGTTTTTTCTAAAATATACATACACATACACGTTTCGAGGGAATTTTGGGTAATACTTCTTTGGGGTAAAATATATATAAGCAGCATCCCCCCGGGGGTCGACATAGAGAACTCTGCGAAGCCACTGGCTAGGATCTGTACCTAGGCAGTCTCAGCCACGGGGGTATGCAAATTACGAACCTAGTGGTTCTGGGGGCTCCGGAAAGATCACTTATTGGCCGGCCCGGGGTCCGGCATGTGTCAGAGCAGGGAGGTTCTAGTAGCCCGGGGATAGCGCCCCAGGTATACTGGGTAATGGCCCTCTGCGACTGGTAGGTAGCAAATAAAAATCAGTGACGCCCCAAATTGGGTGCGTTGCGCCGACCTCTCCAAGGTTCTGGGAAAGGGGTTGAATCCCGGCCCCGATTCTGCGGGGAGGGGAGAGAAGGACCCGTAGTGCGCATGGTTCGCGGAACAGGGAATGCCTAGAGCTTGAATACCTATTTTTTCCACATTTGCATTCAACGCGATTCTAAAAACTCACTCTTGTAGGGAGTTATAAGTTGAAACGAGGCAAGATCGGAAAGGTTAGCTAAATTAAAATAAACCTTGCAATGATTATTCGCTTAATGCTATTTCAAAATCAGCAATTTGAGGGATATGCTGTTTTAAAATTGGAAATTTCTAGAAATCCTTTAAACTTAATAGTTACTTTAATATTTCTAGATTAAAATTCATATAAGCTACAAAATAAACGTCTGATGCATGTGATTTTTGTCAAAAAACAAAAAATCAAACAAATTAAATCGAACAAAAAATTAAAGTTTTAATGATTCACAGCTTATAAGTAAACACAGATTACTTTTACATGGAATTAAAATGAAACTCAATATAGCAAATGTTATTAAAATAATGTTGATTATAGCAATTGTCCATTTTGCAATAATATTCTGCTTTCATTCGTAGGAGACAGTCTTCCGCCGTGAATCTTTGATCGATGCACCAAAAACTAAGCAATTTTTTTTAAATGGTTCGACCGAAACGTACGCTGAGCAGAAAACAACGAAAATGTATTTTGTTGCTGAGTTTTGTTCTTGGTCATTTAGTACACAAGTTTCAAATCATCAAAAATTATTTAGAAAAATAGAAACATGTTTCATTATTATGTTTTATTGTTGTCATTTAATTATTATTATCAGTATTTTCATTCCAAATGATAAGGGAGTTTATAAAGTTGATGCGATTCATTTTATTATTTGAGGTAATAAACAGTACCTTTTTTTATGATGAAACTAATTTAGAAGAAAGAAAAATATTAGATTAACGCTTTTGTCTATGCTTTCGCTACTTTTAATTCCATTGCTAATTTTATAATACAATTAGATATTTATATGAGATCATTGATATCAGTAATTTAATTCTCCAGATTCAAAATCTAAACACAAAAACAGTGTTAAATGGAAAAGAAAATTACTTACTATTCCGATGAAGACGATCTGAAATCATCATCCAAGAGTATTCTACATGTATTTTTGTAGACCTTAAATCGACTATCCCATATAAGGGATGTCGCTGGACTTACGCAATTAGACTATAATTTTCGCTCATATCTTACGAAGCAACAAAATACAAAAAGTAAAGAAGCACCTTATCCGTTATACAGCGATAAATTAAAATTGAAAGTACCTCCTTAGAAGATTTTTGCCGATATTTTCCCGATATTCAAAGATCCTAAAATTTTTAATTTACTTCAAAATATATCTACATTAACACAGGAAATTAAAGTAACGCAGAATACCCATAATGGCCTGGCCAAAAATTGCGCTTAATGGGAAAAAAGTACAAACGAGGACCGAACTTCCGATCAGCACCTCTACAGCTTGAGCGCTTTACCCGCTCAGCTGACACTTCTAACACCGTTCTTGCGAATTGAACTATAAGTTGTGGTGCTTTCAATGCAAGCATTAATTTTTGATGGGTATTCTAAGTTTCTTTAATTTCTTGTGCTAATGTAGATATAGTTTGAAGTAAATTAGAAGTTTTAGGATCTTTGAATATCAGGAAAATATCAGCAAAATCTTCTGAGGAGGATACTTTTAATTTTAATTTATCGCTGTGTAGTGGATAAGACACATCTTTATTTTTTTGCATCTGGTTGCTTCGTAAGATATGGATTGGATTTTAAGATTTTTAAAATCAATTTCTGTATAGGAATAATAACTGTGGAGTAAGGGCCGTCAGGCCGTTTACTCGTCCTCACTTCAAATCAATCATTCAATCGCTCATATCGTCAGCCATGTTGTTTGCGCGCTTCTGTTGATGATGATGATTTGAAATACTCTCCTGATTGGTCGGTTCCATGTGTCGGCTAGCTCCGTTTTGCGCGAAGTTACGATTTTTCAACTGGGTCAATAGTGACAAAAAACTGGTTGATCCGCTGTGTTTGTTGTGTCCATTGTGTTTCCTAGCCCCGATATGTCCCAGTGTGAACGCCGCTTAATAGTCCTTCTGGAGTAGCTCCCCTTTAGGCTGAAAACTTATTTTTCATTCAAATATTCTTTTCAAATTTTATTGCAGAAATGAAATTTAAGATTTAGAAGATTCAATCATGTGATTCATTTGCAATGAGGTTTCTTTTTCGAAGCATAAATGGAAAAAAATAAGTCATGCCCTTGCAAGGATTCAGTCCATGGATTTCCCGTTTGCTGTCAGGACGTGGTAACCACTCTATCACAGCAAATTGTGAAAATTTCCTACATTCAGTTGGAGAGACAAACAACATTCAATCGCTTATCAATTAGGGGAGAATATAAGGAATTATCGTAGTAGATGACAAATGATCGCTCGTCAATTTTTTTTTCAGTTTGATCGTCAAAGTCCTGAAAGTCAATTTTTTTTAAGTCAGAAAATGTGAGAAATAAAATCTACTCTAGTTAGTTTTTGAATTTGCCATTTGCGCTATGCTGACCAATCAAGCAGTGAGTTAGGTAAGGAGAATGAAGATGGTTCCTTAGGCATATACAGAATTTCGTTTATATTTTTTAAATAGTAAATATAGGTATATATTTGAAAACTGATTTTTAAATTGGTTTTTCGTTTAAAACAGCTGTCACAGTCCATTTTCAGCAGTTAGTTAGTCCTGTTATTCGGATGTAATTAAACGGTAAATCACAGATATATTGAGAAGAATTGCCTAAAAGTTTAAATTTGCGTGCATTCTCTGAATAAACATTTAAGCAATGAAGTTTCTGCACCTGTTAGTACAGCTGCGTTTTGTAGGTTCGTGGATCTGGAGTAACTGATGAGAACATTTGATAAAGAATAAAAAAACAAGTTATTCGCCAGTAGGAACAATGTATGGGTCTTTGGGACAGAGGACAGTTCCAAAGATACGCTTACATTCGTCGAAAAATTACGACAAACAGACTGAAACAATCAGCAACACAGCCTTCAGGCTGTAACGGCGAAGACAGCTTCATGGCAAAGCACTAAAGAAGTGGTCCCGACTCGGTCGTTCGCTCTCCAGCTAATTTCTGAACTCAAGATACTATTTTCTACCAGGACAGGCAGGATATGTATAGCTTTAACCTACTTTCGAGAATATTCCCGAGGAAACCGTTAATAATGCGTTCTAGAATGTTCTCGCTCCGTCTATGATATATCGGTAATTTTGTCGCCAAATATCTTCAAATGGGCGATTCCGCACCAAATCTGGCCTACCTTTCCCTGCCACTTTCTGGCAAACCTAAGCCAGCTTTGCGGGGAAGCTATCTTACCGCTTAACCACTAGACATTTCGCAACAATATTACTGTGCCACTTATCGCCCAGACGGTATGGTGGTTAGGGGAGCCTACTACGGTACCGAAGGGCCCGGGTTCGAATCCCGGAGAAGGCATGGATGTTTGTAGATGGAAAGTGCCGATACGGCATGGCGGCACTTTAAATATGCGGCGAGCCGAAAGTCCTCTCGTGTAGATTGATACGAGAGGAGAGGGGCGTGGGACCCCCGGATCCCCCCCGGGAATGCTGTCCCTCAACTGGGGCTGGAAAATAGAAGTCCAACCTCTCTTCGGGGGAGGCTGTGGCAATCATTATTCCATGTGATAATGGACACTACAACAAAAGCAAGTACCGTGCCACTCAGTTCGACATCAAAAATAAATGTTTAGAAAAGTGGCACTAAAAGCAGAGGAAAGTTTTCTTATTTCTGATTTAAAGATATGCTAATCTTAGATCGAAAGTTTGACAGTACCTTTCTCAAAATAATAATAAAAAAAAAGAAACGCTTTTTCGTGCTGCAGAATGCGTTGATATCAAGAAGGATTATTTTGAAGATATTCATTTATTTTCTGCATTAAAAATTTATCCCTATTCACCAAAGAAATGATTGATCCTTTCATCCGATATACGGTATTTCTTCCATTCTGTGACTATTTCGAAACTGACTAATTCTAGACCGTCAATTTCCCATAACTGCAGATTATAAACAGAAAAAATGGGTTTGATTTGAAGTAAATAAAAAAAATTGAAAGCCTTTTATATTTGATATTACGTCCAAAGGGGTGCTTCATTTACGCGCACATACATGTTCCGAGACGATTTGGGCCAATGTCCCTTTGGTCTAAAAGTATTTAAAAACAGCATAAATTTAGAATTTCCTGTAAAACAGTCTCAAGCGCTAGAGATAAAAATGTTTTTTTGTCTGTACAGTGTTGCCGTTGCTCGCTTTGAAATCGTTGAGTTTGTTAATCATTCGTTATGTAATATAGAGTATGGAAGTTTTAGAAAATATGAAATAGACTAAAAAATAAATTTCAAATTCACGCTTCAAGGTACTCATATCCGGGTGGAGGACTACGTTAGTCAAAATTTGATGACTGTAGTTACCATTACTTTTTTTCACACTGAGAGAAATATATACGTTCATGCAGAAACAAACATACATACACTAATGCATACAAACATATATACAATCTTTAAATATGATAGAAGGCGATAATATTTGGTAGCAACAATTTGAAAAGTGATACAATGCCTTTAGTAATTCAATGCAAAATGCCGTTTCGAGACGAATAGCCCTATGAGGTAACATCCTTTGAGTGAAAAATAATTGAAAGAAAACGCTAAATTATGCTAAACACCTATTTATAATTATCGATTTTACCCGAATAACAGAAAGAATATATTTTTTAAAATTTGTAATTTTGAAAAATTAATTTCTTTGGAAAAATTTGCAATGACGAAAAATCTGCATTTCTAAGACTACACTGATTCTTAGACATATTCTAATTTTAACGTAGCTTGTAACAGACAAAGAATTGAAGAAATACGGCGTTTCTTGAGTCACTAGCACATTAATTATTATGTTTAGTAGCCATATTTATTTGTAATCTAAAGTCCAAAAGTATCGAAATTTTATTTTAGAAAATCAATAGTAGTTCCCCTTCCACCCGAAAAGAAAAGGAAATAACTGGTTTCTAAAAACTGCAGTAACTTACTAAAATTTTATTAACTGTACGTAAACAAGATTATTCTTCGAAATTAATTATCTTTTGTTTCTAAATACTGCAGCAACTTACTAAAATTTTATTTATTGTACGTAAATAAGATTATTCTTCGTAATTAATTATCTTTTGTTTCTAAAAACTGCAGTAAGTTACTAAAATTTTATTAACTGTACGTAAACAAGCTTGTAATTTGAAATTAATTATCTTTTACTGGCTGTTAATCTCGTCAGAAAACAATTTCAGTTTAAGGGTTTCATTCTTACTTTGTGGAGACATTAGGTATTTTTTAAAAACAGGAGGGATGAAAAATGAGGAATGCCTTCGCCGGGACTTGAACCACGAACCTCTGGAATACGCGCCGAGCGTACTGACTGCTACACCACGTAGGCATGTGAAGAAGGAGAGAGAAATACCTTATATACTCCCCCCTTTTAAAGGGCGACTGGGGATTAGGGGACTCAATCGCCATTATGGTGGAGAATCATCATAGTTCGGGAGGCAGTGTAGAGTCATTAGGAAGCAAGAGACATGAAAAATGGGCAATGCCCTCGCCGGGACTCCAACCACGGACCTATAGACTACGCATCGAGCGCGCTGACCACTAGACCAAGAAGGCATGCGAAGAAGGCAAGATAAATACCTTATAATCTAAAGTTATTTATCTGATTTAAGTGTCATCTGAGCATGGAATTTGAGTCGCATTTTAGCATGCAGTATGCAGTTTGTCATTTGATTATGGAAATTTATATAGTTATTCCAAAATTTTCCCCCCAAAAGTAAAGCAAAAGATGAGATTATAAAATTCATTTTTACTTACATAAAGCAATGCTAAAAAATATGAGCAGTTACCTTAGGTGTAGCCATTTCATATATGCAGCAAACAGCCAGTACAGTAAGGGCCTGCTCTTTACATAGGAGGCCTAACACTGCAAAAATTGAAGTCACTCCACAGTCGTGCCAGGCTAAAGAGAAGAAACAGTGTTAGAAAATAATCAGTTTGACTTGAATTGTTGTTGATATAAGATGAAATATTTAGACTATTGGTTTAAACAAAGTTACGTTTTCTAGTTTTAGTTATTTTGTATAACATGGTAATATGTTGTTCATGGTATGTATAGGGTATGGATTCTGGAGAACATGTTTATGGTAACATTATTCTGGAGACCATGTTAATGTTGTAGGAAACACCGTCGTAAAATGCGGGGGGGGGGCAGAAAAGGGGACAGTTATATATCTCCCGTTCTACTGGGTCCATTGCGTTTTTCATGTCTCAAAAGCACGACTTAAGATAAGTATTAGATTTATATAGCTTTGGGATATTGTTCGGAGAACAGCCTTGACGACAAAAAGGGAGAAGCAGCTTATTGTGGTATGGCAGGCAATAGTTCTCATTCGATGACGTACTTCCTCTAGGGAGACAGCCGTGATACTTTTCCCTTGCTAAGGGATTATCTGTAGTAGAGAATCGGGATATGTAAACGGAAAGTATCGTTGTGTTTACTGTTACTGAGATTATAGTATAGTTAGTTATACGAGAATATCTGAAATAATATTTTCACAAGCATACACATAATGTTTCAATACTTGGGTTTTCAAAGTAGACAAAGTTGTAAAATAGTACACATCCAGAAATAAGTGTCAAAAGTAGCTAGTTATCCAATACATATGTAGATCATATGAGCAGAAATGTGATATATTAATACATATATGAAATCGAATCGAAAAGTAATTGCCCTGCGTTTTCTTCATAAATGCACATTAATCGACTTTTAATGCTATTTTAGCAATATAACAGAAACAAATTCGCTATTAGGTACCAAACAAATATAAACACATCTTAATCCCTTTTTCCCCCATATATTCTCCTTTTCTCCCTAACGCCTATTCCTCACATGATATTTACTTCCGTTGAAAATTTGAACAAGATATAGGGAGAGTGCGAGCTAATAGTAGGAATTAAAAAAAGACAGCAAGCCTGGGGATTTCTTAGTGTAGTTAAATGCTATCATATATTTCTTCTAAAGAAAATTTCCTGTAATGGATAGAATTTCACTCACCATTTGTTTTCTGCTGGCATCTGGCATGGATGTAATAGAGTAAGGCACCTAGGAAGGCAATGGCTGACAGAAGCTCAGCGCGACCCACTACGCCACTCACCTAGAAGCAAATAAAAGAAACAATACTGACAATTTAAACTTTTTTTCTCATCAGTTTAGCAAAATGTATCACAACTATTTCGAGAAACATATGTTATATATTCTTTATTCATAGAAATATAGTTTTCGTTAAGGATCCCATTTTTTAATTCATTTTTACCTCCAAATTTTCAAGAATTTCTCCCAGAATCCATTTTGTCAAGAGAAGACGCCAGTGACTTCACTTTTATCTATCAGATTTTTCTCAAACTTTTATTTATTTTTCTCGCATAAGCTCTTGTTCCTTTTGCCATTTTCACTTTGGCAGCTGAAGAGGTGGTTTCTCTTCAACCTTCGAAGCTACTATCCCGCAAATGATTCAGTTTACGACGATTCCTATTGCTTATTATTCGTTTGTTTAGTATTTTGTTTTTCGTGGTCTTTTTGTTATATCGAATAATGGTTGTTGAATAATCTTTAATAATGATTTAAAAGAAACAATCAAACACGGATTTTAGTTTAATTCAGAAAATTCAATGACCTCGAGTGGAGAGTGAGGTCAGTTGGCTCATAATACTTCTGCTTAATGGTTTTGACACGTGACTGTGTATTTCGCAAATTATATTGATTCTAACGTTTAAAGAAGCTTTTACAGATTTGCAGTTCCTTGGGGAAAAGTGAAGTAATCACTATTCTACGCAGTTGCCAGATTAATTGCTGAAAATTTAAACTTTAGAGTTTATGTTAATTTTAAAATTTGAGAAAGAATTCCTTAACAAACAAACTCAATTTAATTTAAAAATAGATGTAACACCCAGAGGATACGACAGACTCCTAATCCGATTCCGAATATACAGGGTAAAAGAAACAAATCTTATTAAAAAATTACTATAACAAATTTTTCAAATGAGAGAAAGATGCATAGATATTCCGTTGGGGATATTCTTTTTCAAAGAAGCTAATTAGAATAAATGAAGTTTCAAAAAGAAATTTTTGGTTAATTAAGACCACATTAAGTAACGTTATACCACTGCATACTGAAAATAAACTGCATGTAAAGGCTTCGCTGAAGTTTTGATGCTAAATGCACTCTATAACAAAAGCATCGACGCGCTAAGAAGGAGTTGTTCGATGGAGACAAAAATTGGTGGAAGGAAGATTATGTACCAAATAGAAAATGATTAAAATTTCAGAACAATTGAATAATTAATTTCGGATTTACACAGTTACAAAGTAACGAGCTCAATAAGGTGTTGACCTAACTCTAACCTGGATGCAAGCTGCTACACGGCGTGACATAGCCTGATAAAGCTCCCGGATGGTCTCATGCAGTATTTCTTGCCAAATTTGCTCCAAGTGTCGGGCTAGGTCATCAACATTCCCTGGTAGATGCAGTCGTATATTGGCGTGCAATAGTGAAAGCAGGATCGACACGCTGCTCTGGGCATCTCCAGACACGTCTTCCATAAACGTCACCACACAGTTGGAAGCAGGATTCGTCGCTAAAGACTATGTGAACCCAGCCAGCATCATTCCAACCTTATCGAGCCAAGCACCACTGTAATCTCGGTCGACAATGTGTAGCCTTGAGTGGAAGATGGCGTAACGGTCTCTATGAGCGTAGATTTCACTCTATCAGCCGTTTGTGAATGGTCACGGTGGACACTAGTGCGCGGGACGCACATCTGATGGTTCATAGCGATCAATCAGGCGCTGTGATAGCTGATCTGACAATTACTCTGTCCTCCCGATATGTTGTGGCTCTAGGTCAACAGCTGCCATCATGACGCTGAAATCTGCCATTGTCCATCCATTCTTGCCAGTATCTTCTAATCGCCGCATCGCTTCGACTCATATGACGAGCGATTCTCCGATTTGCCCAACCTACCTCTTTCAATCCAATGATTCGACCTCTTTCAAACTCTGACAGTTGCTCGTAATGAGCTCGAAATCCTAAAGCGAGACATTTTGTCAGTCGTTGAAAGGTATCCTAAATATCAGTCCAACAGAAATTTTTAACAACAGTTTAAGAACAGCTCCTTATATACATCTGCTGGATGCACAGTCCCGATGCGCTGGAGATCCCACTATTCATTCATCGGACACCAAATTTTAATCATTTGTATAACATGTTGGTCATTTGTTGGTCATGTTGGTTAACATTTGCATATTTGGTCAAAACTTCCATGCATCCGAAATTTTAAAAGAATCGAATGATTCCTTCTTGGTGCGTCGATTTGTTTGTATATTTTCTATTACCGCTTTATATAAGATTATTACTTTTTATTATTATTTCAACTGAAAAATGCTTGAACTTTGAAAGCACCTCAGGGAAAAATAGCTCATAAGAGGATTTCTGTTATACAGTTATATTGGCATACTTCCGAAAAAATCCCGATCTTTCAAAAAATTCTAAAAACATCCTTCAGCACAAAAAGAACTTCAGCTCCACTGAAACTGCCACAGGCAACATCTCACTGAGAAATAATTTTGAGCTATCAAATATCCTGTCCTTATTTCCAAGTACATGATAAATGTAAT
>KK116225.1:232548-247429 GCA_000611955.2 Stegodyphus mimosarum | reverse complement strand
AAAATTTATTGTTTGAAAATTTAAAATAATTATTTTTCTTTTTATTTAATTTTTTGAAATTTGTTTTTAAATTTTGAATTTTAATTTTTTATTTTTTGATTTATTATTAATTAACTTTTTAGTTTTAATTTTCAATTACATCATCGTTTTAAAAATTAGAGAAAAAATTAATTTGTGAAAAATCTGTATTAACATCAAAGTGTCATCCACTACAAGTTTAAAAAAATGTATTTGAATTTCAGTGGATGAATAAAAAGTATTTTATTAACGATTCAAAATTAATTAATTAATAATTAATTAAATAAAACAATTTAATGTCATTTTCTGCTTAGGTCAACAAAGAAAAATTTTAAAAATACAAAAAAAAAATTTTACTATGTGAAAAAACTGTATTAACAGCAAGTGTCATGCATTACAACTTTAAAAAAATGTATTTGAACTTGAGCTCACGAATAAAAATTATTTTATCAACAACTGAAAATTTGACCAAGATATAGGGAGAGTGTGAGCTAATTGCAGGAATTTAAAAAAACATGTACTTGAAATTCTGCAAACGAAATTGAGATATATAAAGCTCAAGTCCATTAATTCATCAACCAAAATCATATCTATTCAACCAGATAACCCGATAAAAATAATCAATAAATTTGTTCAAGTACAGATATACTACTATGTGTTTTCCAATCTGATGTAAGAAAATTCTTCTCCTGCAATATTTAAATGATTGAAATAATAGAAGATTAAAAACGTTCCTATTTGAAGAAAAAATAAATAGATGGTGCATAACACGAAGGCATTCAGAACTTCTACTGAGCATTAACACTAAGTTTATAAATCTAATAAGAAATTTTACTCACAATGGACAGCTAATCGTACTGAATATCGCAGAGGTTCCCCGACGTCGTTGCTTGTTTCACACATGTAATAACCTGCGTCTGACTTCTGGGCAACGGTAATAGTGAGAGATCCATTCTCAAGTACATGGATATGAGAGCTGCTGAGGATACTTTGGAAAGAACCGTCATCTGGAAAAAAAAAATTCAATATCAGAGAAAGTTTTAATAAAATGTCATTCCTCTTACTTCACATTTTTTTTTCGAAGTTCCATAAAGCTTCGAGTTCTCAACTCTAGAGGAAAAATATATTACCAAAGTGAAGAATTTTAAGTCAGGGTTTTGGCAAAAATATATTTTGTTAACCTATATGGAACTTTTCGCATAAACATTTAAATGACAGTTAGGGAAATTAATTTTGAACCGTAACCAGCTCTGCGTAAATTCCCAAAATTCAGTAATTATACCAAGATTACTAGACCATCCAAATATTTTAATTCAAATCATGTTAATATACGAAATTAAATAATAACAAATAAAGTAATAATAATAATATTATACGTACATTCATGCTTATATTTTATCATTTATTTTTACCTAATTTCAGTCGATTTATTAACTTTTTATTATTATTAACAGATATCAGATTTAAATTATTAATGAAATTCGGACCACAGCTACATATTAAACAAATTAAGAAGAATTGATAATTACGTATTTTTAAGTATGTTGTTGAATTATAAATTTAAGAGGTTTTCTTTTGTTTATTTGATTATGACAAATCCATTCAAGGGTCATTTGCTTAAGAGGAGGGATGCTTTCGAGGAAGAAGTTTTAAGCGGAAACTGGTTCATCTATATGTTACACATAGGAAAGCCATGAAAACGCCCATGCACTCAGTACGTTCGCAGGGATTAATTAAAAAAAAAGTGAGTTCGACTGCACTTCTGTTTGTAGAAAATATACTATCTAAAAACTGCTTTAAAATGACAATATCGACGGCTGAAAGGCACATATAATAAATTGCATTTAAGGGCGTTTCAATTAGTTATATTATTAAGGTATTTCTCCCGCCTTCTTTTCATGCCCTCGTGGTGTGCTCAGCACGCTGGGCGCGTGTTCCAGAGGTCTGTGTTTCGACTCCTGGCAAGGGCATTGCTCATTTTTCATCTCTCCTGCTTCGAAATACCCTAATGTCTCAACACCCGAATCTTTTATTTGAATAATGCACCAATGGGAGGAATTAGTACTGCCAAATTTTGGGAACTTACGCAGGAACCCAAAGGCAACTTGTCAGGACTGAGTGTTCGGTGCATATTCTTGGCAAACATCTTCGTGAACTCCTTAAATCCTGATCTGAAACAGGGAGCTGAATGCAGCTATGTTCTATGGTAGAATACTGTGATTAAGTGGTAGAACTGCACTTGAAAGGGATTTAAAATCCTCTTTTATTAAATCACGATTATGTACAACTACTTCCCAATTCGGGAGGGATACAGAAAGTAGAGACCGCACTTGGGTCTAAAATGAACAATCAAATTTAAACTAAAACTAAATAGAAATTAAATTAGACGTTGCTCACAGAGCTATAACGCGAGGTTGGCCTCTAAACTAAATGGTGCGTAGCAAGATTAGATTTAACTAATACTGACGCACTTGGAATTACTTCAATAAGTAATCAAGTAAAAGCGCTACGGCTTAGAATTTATATTCTAGCTAGTTAGAAGAACGTCGAATAGCGTGACCGTGGTCTGAGACTAAAAGCTCTCTCACACTGAGAGGTTTCTACCTCCGGTTTAAATAGAACTTGGCTCCACATCAAATTAGAATAAAGCTGAAAACGCGCGCTTCTTCTAACGGGAAGCTGAAAATGAGAACAGAAAGAAAAAAATAAATTAAAATAACACTTTGTTAGTTTAACTAAACTTTACAAACTACCTTAAAAAATATAAATAGAACACGTGGATTTCCATGTTCAGTAATTTTGGGGATACACATACGCATTGATTAGAATATACGTCTTATCTTAGAAGCATATATAATCTAATGTGATGTCATTTCCAATAACCCTAACTTCATTCCCAACAACGTTCTTCAGCAATTGGCAGTACCTTACATAATGAGGGTAATAAACTTCCTTCAATTCTTGTAATGCTTCCATGCGATATAATTATAATTTAAGCATATTTTTCCTTATAACGGGGACTAAACCTTAGGATATTTCTTCTCCTTGCTTAGAAACCGCAAAAGTTTTATGGGGGATCTTGTCGCGATGTCTTGAGTATCATTCATTGCCTCGTACGTCTATGTTTTAAGTTGTGCACAGTTCCAGCTGCACTGAATTTCTTCATTTTTCCTGCAATTGCGCTTATTGCCTGAGCCATTTTCTTAAATTTTTCGTGAGTATGACACTGCTACAGCTCTTCCTAAATGCGAATTGTCTAAAGTAATGCATGATTAATATTCGTTCAACGTCACTGCTTCTTGCACCAGGTCTGAACATAACGAAAATACAAAATGCAACTGCCGCGACTCGCGAAAACTTTGCCTACGTGCACTTCTTTCAGACCCAGTTGCCATTTGACTGTCTAAGTCCCTCCTAAAACCTCTTTGATTCTCACTAGTTTTAAATAAACTAGTTTAAGCAGGATTGAGATTCTGTGCATTCAATTGGAGACGCCCTATATGCTGTTAGAAATCATTAAGGCAATCGTGTCATTGTAGAATTTTCCCAAACCGATTTCATGAAAATCTTAATTATTTACCTTCCATAGCCCTTCCAAATATATACACTTTCTTTCCACCGACAGCGAGGCTGCCGATCCACTGGACCAGTTAGCATACTGCCCAGATAGTCCTCTGACGAAATTAACTTGGTCCACATAACACACTTTTGTGCATATTGTGCTCAAGACGAGTGCTGGGGGCGGCAAGCAAATGTTCTGTGAGTTAGTGGTGCAGTGATGGAAGAAGGGTCCATTGAGGGACAGGAGAACAATTCCACTTTCACATTTGCAGAGTTATAAACAGATGGTTACAACTGAAGTGCTATCAATAGGCATCCACAACGGGAACAATAAATGAGTGTGCTAAATATGAATGCTATAGTCAAATACAGACATAACTGCGTTATAATCAGCTGAATAGTGCAATAATTATGAATATGAGCAATTAAGAGAGCGACTGATAAACAGTAAAAGTAATACATAAAATAAGGCAAGATACATAATTCAAGGTTCACAAATCAAGGAAATAAGTGTAAACAGAAAAGAACAGAAAAGCTAACTTAAAATAAATTAACTACAACTACAGAACATACGCGGGATGTGCTGGTGACGAGGACGGCAGCTGAAAATTACTCCAGCCTGTCTGAGATATTACTTGCAATATTAACACAATCGCACATACGTTTCAGTGCCTAATGATTTTTCGAAGTAGCCGAAGCATGGACATGGTCCACTACTCGGTGTTTAACTGGTCCGGATCTCCTGCAATCCTGCACGAGCACTGATTGTTTTCGTGTCGTCTGAAGCGATGCAGTTAAGACAAGAACTGACTATGCCTTGTTAGAAATTGGATAAAGTCAAGCGAGTCACTTCTTAGACACCGACAGACTTTTGGGAAAATCTGTAAACTCTTCTGCCAGTTGTTTCTGTCTCCCACAGAGGTTGCCAAGAAAACTATACGCATTAATTGCCATTCGACTTCTTCTAATGGAGTTACATCAAAAGCAAAGCCTACAGATACCGAACATAAATTACAGAAGAGCTAAAAAGGGCTGGCATTTGTTTATATTTGAAACTCTTAGTAGAGTAGTGAATTAAGTCAGTTGGTGCATATATTTTTGCCTCGCCGCGAAGTGAGTGAATTCGTTGAATGAGAAATATATCATTTAAAGAAATTCGAAGAAATATGTTTCAAAGAAGCGCAGCACATAATATGTATCATTTAATAGGTCGTTTAAAGGAAGTCATGTGATTTCCATATCATATACTTGAATAAATAGAAACTCAGATTAATTTTGGGATATGTAGAACGCAAGTATCATATGAATAGTGATTACACAGTGATTTATTATTTATTTAAAACTCGGTAAATATAAAAATAAACTTATTTTTAATGAAATAAAATCAGCTTCAGCCTATGAAATCTATTTTAATAAAGACTGTAATATGTAAGTTAGGACTATCTATATCTGTTACTCTGTAATATGTAAGTTGAAAATATACAAGGCAATAAATTACGTTTAAAAAAACTTGTAAATTAGCCAGTTTAATTTATTTTGGTAATGTACTGTATTTTAACCCTCTGACTGTTTTCGCTAAGAAAGCATAAACTTCTCAAAACTACTATGAGAAAAAAATATTTTCTTGATTTTAATGTAAAAATTCTCCTGGTATTTTATAATTGGATTTGTGTGCTTTTAATATATTGCCTTTATTTCTTTGACGTTTTTTAAAATGGACGTATATACACGTCCTTACAGATATTACAAAAAACTATTCTAGGCCGTACATATACGGCTTTGCCGGTTAGAGGGTTTTCAGTCAGCAATCTGATGAGGACACATATACGTACAGACACAAAAATGTGTGGAACGTTGAAGACGATGTCACTCAGTAAATAATGAGGAATCCCTTTTCCACACCACAGAACTTTTAATAACTTCAGAAACTCTAGTCTAATTTGGGATATAACAGCGGCTTAGCGTTTTTCGTGCTAGTTGGACAGAAGCACAATTTTGCATTAATTTATATGTTTAACCCGCGGGACATCGCGTGGGGTGTATCACACAACAAGTCGGGGTGTATCACACCCCAAGTCTACAAAAAAGTGGAATATTCCTAACTTGTGAAACTGAAATTCTGTACTACATCCAGTAGCACAGTTTCTAGTAGTGAGTGACTTTCAGAACCGCATTTCCGTTGCCTGTATGTTTCAGAAAAAGATTTGTCGGTATTTTATTGCATCTGGGGTGTGACACACCCCACGCGTTTCTTCATGTAAGCGTTTTCCTCACTGAATATTTACTTTAAAATTTCATTTTTAGAGTGTAACAGTAAATATTTCTACTCGCAAGCGATTTTAAAACATTTGAAATTAAATTTTAAAAGATTTCTAAGCGCATTATGGCAAAAAGAATGACTCCCTATGAATTGGAAATGCAGCGGCTGTGAGAATGATTATAAATATTTGAAAGTGATGAAGATTAATTTTCAGAAACTGAAGATGAAAATAAGAATATTTTCACTGCTTCGATTCGAAAAAGATAAAACCTTCCTTTCCTATGCTCCTAAAAAAAGGAACACCTGTTTTCATGCTTGTAACATTACATAACGATGATGCTATAGATGAAACTACTGGACAAAAGAAAACGCCAGAAATTATATATATTTTTAAATACGACTAAGGAAGCAGTGGATGTTGCGGATGAAATGGCAGCAAGTTATTGAATTCCCAGTATAATAAGGAAATGGCCAATGGCAATTTTCCTTTCTGCACTGAATGTTGCTGCAATAAATGCTCGAATTATATTACTTTCAGCTGCTAATCCACCAACCAGATACAGTAGCAGATGTCTGTTTTTGAGGGACTTAGTATTACAATTAATAAAAAAATATGTTTAACAACGATTAGCGATTGATATTTCACCGAGAAACTTACGTACTGCATGCAAAAGAAGAGCCGAAGTTTCAAGGAATAATTCAAATGAATATACGAAATTCGAAGCAATTAAGTGTAAAAGTTGTAATGAATGGCCTGGAGCCAAGGACAGAAGACCAGGAATGCTATATTTAAAATGTATAATAAAATAAGTTGCGTTGTGTATTAGAAATGCAATAAAATTTAGAGGTATCTTGTTTATTTTGTTATTATTTTCATTTATCAATTTTTTCTATTTTACAATCCGTTGCGGAAAACACGAGTGTTTTTTTCCTTGGTACGTACAACGTATTCTGCATCGGTCAAAACGGATATTTCCATTTAAACATGATACCCAAAATTTTTCTCGATTGCAGCACTTCCTTTATTTCGTACAAGAAAGAGGAAAAGACCTGGTGTTAAGGTGGAAGCACAAATAATACGTTTATATCTAATAATTTTCTGTTAAAACACTTTTAAAACTTTGAGACAGCGTCGATATTTTTCAGGAACAAAAGAGAAATTCTAAAGGAATATTTAATGTCTTTTCACAGCAGAAACATATGCAGACGAGAATATGGCAGGAAATTCTAAACTCTGCTTTTTCTCTTCATAGCTGAATTTAATAGAAGAAGATGAAAGGCTGACATTTCAAGAAATGCTTTTAAGATATTAATCTCAGTGATGTTTCCGGCAAATATGCTCTTTCAGCGGAAAATGAAAATGAGTAATTCGTCAAGGTATTGAATCGATTTTTTGAAAACTTAAATATTACACTCAAATTAAAACTGGATTTATTGAAATTTCTGAGAAAACAAAAGAAAAAACTAATTTTGATTAATTCTAAAATTCGATTTTCTTTGTAACGTAATGACATAGGTATTCTCTTGTTAGATTATGATGAAAAATTTGTAAAGCCCTCGCCGGGACTCGAACCCTAAACCACTCGAATAGGCTTCGAGTATTCTTCAATTTACACCACTAAAGCAAGCGGAAGGAAGGGAGGAAATACCTTATACACTCCTTCTTTTAAAGAGCGACTGAGGATTAAGGAACCTAATCTCCTTGCATTGTCAACACCTTTTCGATTTGTCAATTCGGGCCGCTTTTCTTCAACTGCATTGTTTAATTTTGTTAGTTGTTCAATGTAGACATCAGAATTGATCGTTCGGTTGGGTGGTAAGAGTTCAAAGTAGACAATTCCTTTATAATCCCACCAAACTGATAACAAAACCTTCTTTTAATGAATATCAGCTTTTGATGTTGTTTGAATTGGTTCACCTGGCCTTTTCCGCTTGATATTGTTATAAACAACCCATTTTTCATCGCCAGTTATCAGTCGTTTTAAAAATGGATCATTTTCATTACGTTTCTTTAGCAAATCGCAGCTGTTAATGCGTTGCGTTAAATGCGTTTCTTTCAGTTCGTGAGGAACCCAAGTATCGAGTTTTTGAACATAGCCAAGTTGTTTTAAATGATTTTCAATGCATGTATGTGATACATGAAGCTTCTCTGCAATCTCACATGTTGTACAGTGAAAATCCAAATCAATTATTGCTTTGATTAGGTCGTCATCAACTTCAACTGGACGACCAGAGCGTTTTTCATCTTTGAGTGAAAAATGACCAGAACGAAATTTGGCAAACCAATTTTGACACTGCCGTTCTTTTAAGGCTTCGTCACCATAAACGGCACATAACTTTTTATGTGCTTGCGATGCGTTTTCTCCTTTTCGAAAATAAAACAGCAAAATATGGCGAAAATGTTCCTTTTGATTTTCCATTTTTCAACGAACGCCAAACGAAAACTACGCAACCGATCAAAAAACTTTTTTTACTGATTCACAGCTGAATTGCCAAGTATCAAATAACAAAATGTGTTTTACATTTGTACTACGTCTGCAAACCTAAAAATTCAACTGAAGCCATCTATGAGTGAAATCCGCAATTATTTAGTTGCCAACCCAATAGTAGGTCGTGAAGCTTTTTATAACCGTGACCTTTATGCTTGTGTGATTTGAAAAAGTTTGGGAAGCACTTTCGTTAAAAGAAGAAATGAATTGGGTGCAATGTACTTGAAAACATTTACTATTTGTTATTTATTTTTATTTATCAAATGCCTGGACGTTGACCATCAGATCATTAGGCAATGAGCTCTCCAATACTTGTTTACAATACAATCCAAACTTTTGAGTGCGGACTTGTAAAAAGGAGCACTCGTCCGGATGAGCAGCTTCCATGATTCTCCTAGAATCACACAAAACACATAAATGTGAGGAAGCCAGATTAAAACGAAACAAATGAGCACCAAGGCAGTCATGTCCAATCAATAGTCTAAATTCAGTCACAACAGTAACACAAGGAGGGTTCGAGACACAGTCAGCATTCAGTTAGTATCCTCCATGATTTATTTTTAGACACACTAACAGCAGCATTACGAAAGGATTTTTTAAAAATCCGGTTAATTTCAAGTTCAGCAGAATGAAAAGATAGATCTCTGGAAAACCTTAGGAGAACATCCGTACCTTTTCTGTTTTTGCCAAAAGGTCGGCCATCTCATTTCCCCAAAGGCCACAATGTGATGGCACCTACTGGAAAGCAATCTTTGTCTGAATTCTGCTCAACAGCTCCCTGGAGCTCTGGACACGAGCACTTTGATTCCTAAGTTACTCGCTAAGGCCTAAAGAGCAGAATCTGAGTCGGATAAAATATAACCTTATCAAGAGGAGATAGACGGGCAGAAAGCTGATGAAGGGCTAAATTGGATGGCCTCGACTTTACCTTGAAAATAGGTTGTATCAAAGCCAACATTTAGGTAAAAGGTAAACAGATCACAGATGACCCCAGCATCAGGACCTTGGATGAAATCCGAAAGGGAACCGTCAGTGTAGATATGCAGCCACACATTATATTGTAATAATACGTAACAAATATTTATTATGATAAGTAAGTCATAAAATTTACTTATCATAATAAATATTTTTGAATATCTGTGAAGCTTATTTTATGATGACTGTTTTATCGTTTATATTCCTTCCTTTGTGTCCGCTGATAACATCGCGGCAAAAACATCGCGGACGAAAATATCGTGGTACAAAACATCGAGGGAGAAAATAAATGAAAAAAAACATTGCAGTTCTAAAACATCGTCGTCGAAAGCAAAGCGGTTCAAAAACTTCGCAGTTTAAAAACATCGCAGTCGAAAATATCGAGGTAAAAAATAAAGTATCTACAAATCATCGCATGACGATAACATCGCAGGCATACGTTTTTCAGACTTTAATAACTGTAGAACTTAATGATTGTTTAATAATTGTAAAAACTCGCATAATAATTTGTGAGCGCAAGATGGAGAAGGATAATTTTCCCTTTCATATTATTTATTAACTAATAAATATTTGCTGAAAATGTAAAATGGAAACTTGAGCATAGAAAATGAACGCAACTTATAGCACTTAATTTTCAACTGGCATAGGTAACTAACAAATGTCTTTAATAAATTTTTTTTTTTAAAGTTTTACTGGTAATTTTTCATGAAAAGTATAATCTAAAAAAGAACAGAAAAAGAAAGATAAGTAACTGCATCAACTTATCTATAAAAAATTGCTAATTATGATATTATTTTCTTCACTTTTGTTAATCTGATACTCTTATAATGAAAATTATTTATTGTTTTGTTTTAATTTTTTGTCTTTTAAAAATTGATTAGTTAATAAAAAATATGACAGTAAAAATTATCCTTCTTTCCACCTTGCGTTAATAAATCATTATGCGAATATCCATTAACAATTATTAAAGCTTGAAAAACGCACGTCTGCGATGTTATCGTCATGTGATGATTTGTAGGTACTTTACTTTTTACCACGATATTTTCGACGACGATATTTTGTACCACGATGTTTTAGAACTGCGATGTTTTCTCTTTGCTTTATTTTCTCCGACGATGTTTTGTACCACGACGTTTTCGCCTTGCGTTGTTTTCTCCACGTTTTCGTCCGCGTTGTTTTTGCCGCGATGTTTTCGGCTGTAAACTCCTTCCATATGCAGTTAAATATTTGTGCTATGCAAAAGAATAACTGTTTTATGATATTACATTCAAATTTAACATTATTTTGAATTTAGTAGAAAATTATCTTCATTAAGCTGTAGTCATGCGCTATAGTGCGTGTAAGTGGCTCGCTGTGCTGTTACATCGACAAAAAGCCAAAGTAACTAGAGCGCGTTAGCATTATGTAAACAAGCTTAAGGCTTGGTTTTAATTTATTATGGTTATCCGAAAAGCACTCTACAGCTACCTGTGAGGATAGTGAACTAAGTGAAAGATGCCTTCTTAGAGGACGTTCTAAGGGAAACTGGCTTATATACATATTACACATGTGGAAAACTACGAAAACGCCCATGAAGCCAGCACGTTTGTCGAGATTTGAAACCCGGACCAAACTATGAGTGTTATGCGATTTTACCGCTCAGCCACTAGCAGGCCCAAAGAAACTTAAGGAATGAGTTTTTATGTATTGCCGAATAATTACCCCTAAACCTAATGTTCTCAGATTTCTTTGGTTTAAATAAAAGTTTTATGCTCTTTATTTTTATTCTAGCGGAAATACCCAATGCCAGTTAAGTTAGATTGAGCGTCATGTATCTAACAAGAGAGAGAAAGATAACGCTGTAATCCTTCTCTTATAACGATGCAAAAAAATAAGGTTCATAGTCATACATTTTTCCGCCTGATGCGTTATGGAACACACATAAAAAATTTCAATAAAAAAATAAGCTAATTCTCTCCCATTATATCAGCAACAATGGCACGCAGTTTTTAATGATTTTCGTCTTTCTAATCAAATGATCGTAAAAGCTCGAGTTCCATTCAATATTTCACCTATATTCGATTTTAGTCGATTAAATGTGGAAAAAATATTTATCATAATTAATCACAAATCATTAACGCGAATAAACACACAAATAGACATTCTTCTTTATATGTATAGTTTTTGTAAAACTTACAAATATTTGATAAACAAACTCTACGATTTGAAAGCGAGCAGTAGCAACACTCTTCGAAATAAAGCATTTTTATCTCCAATGCGCGACCGGAAAAATCAGTGAGAAAATCAGCGATTTCAGAGTTTTTAATTAATATTTCGGCTGATTAAAGTAGTACGAAGATGGGAATAGTCGAAATAGCTTCCTAGGAATTTTTGGAATCGAGAATAATGTATTTAATGTTTGGGTATTTTTCTTTCATTGCACAATTTAGAAATTTTTTATTATTAATTTCTAGGACTTGAAAGCGAGCAGTGGCAACAACATTCAAAATAAAGCAGATTTTCATCTCCAGCTTTCGAAACTGTTGCCACACGGAAAAATTAAGGCGAAAATTATCATTTTTCCGAGTTTTTTATAAATATCTGTGATTTTCGCTACTTTAGATTGGAAAAAAGTGGACGTCGACCTTTTCCAGGACCGAGAAAAGAACTGTAGAAAGTTTGGTGACGATATTTATAGCAGTGACTGAGTTATTAGATGACAAACCAACAGCCTTTCTTTCTCATACATATATAGATTTCAGAATGCTTTTTCAAAGCACTAATATTTCAGTCTGGTTTCATATTATAAAGCATAAGGAGAAAAAAAAACTAAAACCCTAAAACCTTTCTTTGGAATGGTAAAAACTATTTAAAACACCTATGAATCTCTTTAAGAACAACAGTGTTTAGCCAAACAATGGAATTCTTACACTTGTAATTATAAAAGGAAGCATTTTGTTACATAATGTACCCACAGATGCTTTCTCATATTTATTTTTAGCTACCTTGTAGCAATTGTTAATGCCATTTTAATAGCAATTGTCTGCTGTCTGGTAAGAAAATTATTTTTTGTGGATTAATATGTAATAATAAACGGGATGATAGTTTCAAGATAGTTTACCTAACTATTTTAGAATCAACATTTTTCAACGATCTTATGGCACTAAAGATACATTTTCATAGTTTGAAAAGACAGAGGTACTCTTCTTTGTAAATTAGTTTTTCCTCTGGAAAATACGTCGTTATTTGCAGATACACGTCAGTGTCACTGGTCATAAATAGTAACATATGAAAGCATTATGTCAGAGACATAATTTCCCATTTGTGTGATGATGGCAAAGAAAAAATATTCATAGCCGAAAGCTTGAACGTAAAATGGGGCTCATTAGACCAAAACCGAAAACAAATTTGCCCATTTGCGTCAAGCCCAGGACTTGGAAAATTAATTTCGAAACAAAATTGAAAGAGCCCACGTAACATATCGGTTCTTAGAAGACATTTTGAGTTGGGAAGGGAAGAGGCTGGTGATCAGCGATAGCTGCGCAAATAAGATAGCACAGTCAAGCATCGTCTGAACCCTGTCCGCATCGATATCCGTTAATTTCGTGAATCCCGTGAAGTGTGCCCTCCACGCGCTAATTGATTTCTAAAGATTCGATGCTTGGGTGAAGTTCACCACCATTAACGGTTTTCTGATGCAAGCTACTTTATGGGCCTGAAGACTAAGGAATTGGAATCTCTTCAGCAAATTCTATACTTGGAATGTTTTATGTCGTCACTACTTTCTGACATACAAATAAATTCGAAATTCACCGATAAAGAACTTCACTTTAAAATGTATATAAATGCCCAGGATGTTTATATAGCTTCATAAAAATATAATTAACATTACATTATACACCTGTATTCGATTCATAGTCACTTTATTTAACAAAAAATTATTATTTATAATTATATTAATGCACTGGTACTAAAATATGTATTTATACTTTCGGAATAGATTGAAATAAAATGAAACAAATGAGGGGAATTATTATTTCCGTTATTAGAACAATTACTAGAAAAATAAAAATGGTTAAAATTATTTATAATTATACTTTTCTCTAGTTTTACAATTTTAAGATTAATTTAATTTCTGTTTAAGCAACTCTTTGAAGGTTTCTTCTTTATTTTAAGAATCTGGTATTTAATTCAAATTGAGAAATAGTCTCAAATTTGTAAAATCTAATGATTACATCAAATGAATTTATGGTATATGTTACAGATGTAATTTATAATGTAGCATTTTATTCAATGCAACATGCAAAAGCAGTGAAACTCGCACTTTATTGCACACAAAATCTAAATATTCATCAAGCTCCACAGAAAACTTTGATGTAAAATGAAGAAAAAACGGTAATAATGTACCTTTATTTCGATTATTAATGTAGCTTTATATTAAATATATATGACATTGTACTAATTCAAAAACTTCAAATAACTTCAAATAATACTTCAAAATAAAGTCACATATATAGTATTAATTGACTATATAATACATATATATATAGTCATATATATATATATGTATAATTTAGGAGTAAATTATACGTATACACACATGTATATACATATTATTCAATATATATATATGCACACACATGTATATACATATAATTTACAAAGTGTATTATATGGCAAGTAAATTATTATTACTGAGTACATTATATCCTAATACAAAGCCAGTAGAATAGCGTCTGAATGAAGCAAACCCAGAAACATTGAAACTGAATCCCGAAATATTTTTTTAAAAAGAAACTTGAAAAATAGAAATGGAAACTTTGTAATTGATAATTAATCAATCAATTAGGAAATATAGAAATGGAAACTTTGTAAATGAAAATTATCAATGAATTACGTAATTATAGTCATTGGTCGGAATTTGGTTGACTTTTCAAGGGGAACAATAATTTAAGTGTTCCAAAATATTCTTCCAGTCTGAGGAAGACTGTGTAAGATATGCGTGGATACATACATACAGATATATATATGTGTAAGATATAACAAATTGTGATAACCTCTGTAAGAATAATTGGCGATCTCAAAATTAACATTCTAGATTTGGGGCTTTTCCCCTTCATAATAACTAAAAGAAACACCATGACTAAAAGAAACACCTTCGCATTTATTAGTTATTTTTAACTGAACGGGGGTTGGTATGTTCCCTTTGAAAAGTCAACCAATTTCCTATCAATGACGATAATTACTTAATTTATTGACTAATTTTCATGTACAAAGTTTCTATTTCTATATTTCCTGATTGATTGATTAATTATCAATTACAAATTTCCATTTCTTTTTAAGATTCAAATTCAAGTTTCTTTTTAAAGAAAAATTTCGGGATTCAGATTCAATGTTTCTGGATTGCTTCATTCAGATACAATTCTACTGGTTTTATATTAGGAGATAATGTATTCTATATTACTTAGCAAATAAATCATTATTACATTACTTTTCAGCTATTGGGCAAGTATTAGGAAATTTATTTAGATTTCAATGAATTTCAATTAATTAATTCAATCTTACATATATATATATATGTTTCCTTGTTAAAAAAGAA
>KK116225.1:195355-230715 GCA_000611955.2 Stegodyphus mimosarum | reverse complement strand
TTCCGCCACTGCTAACGTATCTTCTATGTTCTGCTTATTCGTTTAAAATGATGTCTCCCACATTAGCCTGCGTATCTAATAAGTTATCGTAATTTTATATGATTAAAGAGTATAATGCCTACGAAGAAGTGACCTAAAGTGACTAGAAATAAAGATGCTAATTGGCTGAACTTAGTTTGGTCTCAATATCTCCTTCCCGTCTTTCCCACTATGCCATCACATTTGCCAGCTTTTAAAATACCCGGATTCCTCCTATGCATTAAATCATTACATATATATATATATATATATATGCACTGGTGGCATCCACAAAATTCCTTAAGTGGCCTATAGTTTCGTAACCGTTGGTTGCAGACATATATTTGAAATAAAAAAAAATGTGTTAATATATCCAAAGACCGCTATTTTAAATTTAAAAAGGCAATCTTATAACAGTTACGAAGTCTACGTTTCATAAGGTCTCCCGGTGCCTATCTTTATACTTAAATTTGAGTACTCATTGCAAAAACGCAAAATGTTCGATTTTCGTGCGCCAAAAAAAAAGCTTTACATTTAATTCGTATTTTTTTCGTAAAAAATTCGTATATCCTCTAGAGGTAATATAGAAGAATCAGAGAAGTATCATACCACATTCAAAGGTAGTACAGAAATTAAAGAAATTAAATTTTTTGCAAGTGCACGTAATAAAAAATGAAATATGAGTTTACAAAACATTATCTACCACCCAGGAGTGATTAAGTGACTCTGATTGCCGTATCGAAGGGCCCGGGTTAGAATACCGGAGAAGGCACGGATTCTGTCGAAGAATTCCGAACAGTTCAACCGCAGTTTCTCTAAATGAGTACGAAACGACCCAAGCAGCGCGACAGCGCTTGTTTTATTTTATGTCAAAATGCTGTCGAGAAATACGAAGCCGCGCGATATCGCTTTTTTTTTTATTTTACATCGATGAATCCCAATCGGTTAAACAGTTACGGAGCATACAATTGGAGCAATTGTTACAGATGCGTACAGTAAATTTATAAATATTTCAAGTTTTGTTCGATAACAATTATTGAGAAGATAACAATGAAATAAAAAAAAATTATTTTGTTAATCTATTATTGCATTATTTTAGTATTATTCTACCTATTGCAAAATGTACTATTTACATTAAAAGGAGCTGTGTGGTGTACTTGCTTCAGTCAATCTGAGCACGCGACTTCAACCATCGGTAACGCATCGTCAGTTGTCCACAATGTTCGAAATGTACTGGGTTTTCTCGAAATAAAATCTCAAGAGCGTGATCGTGCTGCTTGTGACTCTAATGGTTAAAAATGCAGAATATCTGTACGGCATGGAGGCACTTTAAATACGCGGCAAGCCGAAAGGCCTGTTGAGAGGTTTATGATATGGGAAAAGGAGTGGATGACCTTCGGACCGTCCGCCTCCAGAGTACTGTTTTTCAGAATTAGGGGGCAAAATTCAGCAGAAGTCACGCTGTGGTGCTTGCCAATGACAGATGCATTTGACTCCTTGCCAAGATGAATATCGTGGACTTATGCTGACCTTGTCAGACGAGTGAGATTGGTACAAACAACGCCACAAAAGGTTTTCTGATGTTAATATATCAGTGACACAGTTTGGAAAGCTTGAAATCCGTCAAAAAGGGTACTTTTCATGAAGTCTTACAGCATTCGTCTTCTAGAAAACAGTAGTAGGTTAGAGTAATTGTACGCAACCAACTCGTAACATTGCTTGTATAAATTGAAATTCCGAAATTTTCTAGTTTAATGTATTTTGTAAGATTATTAGATTATAATTCTAATGTAGTAAAACTGCTTAAGAATATTTACAACATATTTTTTGCATTTAAAACCTTATAAATTACTTATGCGAAAAGAGTTTGGACGTAAAAGATATATCTAAATCATAACTTAAAGAATGTTATTCGTTAAGGCCATTTAAAGGGAACAATTAGCTTTTTGTTACCCTAACTTACTTCTAACCGACTCCTCAAAAGGCAAACCGATAATAACACCAAAAATTACAGATTTTGTAATTAAAAGTATGCTTAATTTTTTTCATACATCAGTCAAACATTATGTGTTTTGTTTTGCACAACAAGTTTCAAACTTTCCTGATATGAAGACAGAGATAGCGTGAAAATGTTACACTTCAGAACCACTACAATATAAATTTTTATTTATGTGTGTGTATATACATATATAAGCTTACTGTTAACTAACTCATATTTAAGTTTCTGTGGTGGAGAAGAGTTCAATTAGTATTTATCCACATGTTTCCTCAAATTTACACTTACTAGAATTTTTTCTTGCAAAATAAAATTTAAATATCTGCACTTATTTAGCCACAATTTTATGCTTGCTATTTTAGCCACAAAATCAGAGCTTTCTTACATTAAAATGTGAACTCTCAGTCCAAGTTTCACGTTTGTAAACAACATAAGGTTTTTTTCTTCCTCCAGCCAGCATGCCTTCGTAGTGTAATGATTAGCACACTCGGCATGTATTCGAGAGATCCAGGTTCGAGTCCCGGAGAGGGCATTGCTTATTTCTTCAATTTCCTGACATCGAAAAAAAACCTATAAGGTATTTCTCCCGCCTTCTTCGCATGCGTTCGTGGTGTAGTGGTCTGCATGCTCGACGCGTACCCGAGAGGTCCGTGGTTCTATTCCCGGCGAAGGAGATGCCCATTTTTCATGTCTGATAATTCCAAGAAATATGTAATAGCTTTACACTGGCGCCCGAACTAAAAAAGGTGGTCGATGATGATTATCCACTACCGCAATTTGGCGACTGGGTCCTTAAAACACCAGTCGCCCTTTAAAAGGGGGAGTATATAAGGTATTTCTCCCGCCTTCTTCGCATGCCTTCGTGGTGTAGTGGTCTGCATGCTCAACGCGTAACCGAGAAGTCTGTGGTTCGATTCCCGGCGAAGGCGTTGCTCATTTTTCATGTCTGATGCTTCCAAAATATCCTAATGTCTCTACAAACCTAATGACAGTGGCGCCCGAACTAAAACGGCTGTGGATGGTGATTCCTTATCACCAGGGTTTAGCGATTGGGGCTCCTAATCCCCAATCGTCCTTTAAAAGAGTGAATATATAATCTCTCCCTCCTTTTTGCATGCCTTCGTGGTTTGATGGTTAGCACACTCGGTGCTTATTTGAAAGGTCCAGGTTCGATGGCCTGTGAGGGCATTGCTCATTTTTCATCTCTCCTGCTACATATATAACATTACGACTCTACAAAATCTGAAGAAATTAATAAGTTATTTCTAATTATTAATAAAAAAGGTAGGTTCAAAAGTTTATAAGTGTAAACATATACACGCAAATGCAAAATCTCTCTTTCTGCTGGTATGATCACCTTTGGAATACTAATGAGTTCTGTTTCTATTTTTAAGCTTAGCCTTCACACGGTTAGCAAAAGCTGCACCGGAATATTTCTAGACTATTACTATTGCTACCCATTCATAAGAAAATGCCAAATTTTTAATAAATGCGTGAAGTTGATGCTAAAACTCTTTTACATAATTCAGAACAACATTTTCAAAAAAATAATTGTACACAGATTAATGAATTCTCAGCATGAAATATTTCTGACCACATCATTTTCTACTATTACGAGATCCATTAGTATGTTGCAAATGAGTGCGTAAGGGTGA
The DNA here is from genome assembly GCA_000611955.2 of Stegodyphus mimosarum. NCBI lineage: Eukaryota > Metazoa > Arthropoda > Arachnida > Araneae > Eresidae > Stegodyphus > Stegodyphus mimosarum. Next base: position 227,046 of record KK116225.1, on the reverse strand, counting down.
TGTATGTAACGATTTGGAAGTGTTGCCAGTTTATTATCTCTAAAAGACGTATCAAATTAGATCACGAGTTGTGCCTACTAATGTTTATTCCACTCGTAAATGCCTCAGAAAATTACGCAGCATGAAATTACTAATGCCTGTTTATCTTATTTTGATCTCATGTGACTTAGTTTACAATTAGGTAATGGCATCTGATTAACGTAATTTGACCTGCCAGAGAACTACAATAAAACATCCATTAATCCTCACTGGTATTCTCACCGCCGTGTACAGATATCAGCAAAATCGTACGTAAATAAAGAACCAACTACTTTGCATGAACTGTATTAGTCCGATAACTGGAATTATTAGACTTAAATAATGGCTAATTCATTACAATTACTTTTTTCTTATAGATTAGCTTAATAAACCAGAATAGGTTAACAGTGAATTATCTCCTCCAGATACAATTTTCCGATTGCTGCAGGGTTTTGCATTTGCAGAAATAGAAGTAAGAACTTGAAAAAACATGGGAGTATCCACACCGGAGTAAAAACCGGTAAAAAACATTAGATATTTTAGAAGTAGGAGATGTGAAAAATGCAATGCTCCCGCCGGGATTCGAACCACGCAACTCTCAATACGCACCGATTATGCTTGACCATTACACCACGAAGGCATGCTAAGAAGGCGGGAGAAATACCTTACATACTTTCCCTTTTAAAGGGCGACTTGGGATTACGGGATCCAATCTCCAAATTCTGGTGGTGGAGAATCATCATCCACCACCTTTTTTAGTCCGGGCGCCACTGTAGAAACATTAGGTATTTTAGAAGATGTGAAAAATTGCAATGCTTGCGCCGGGACTCGAACCACGGACCTCTCGATACGCGCCGAGTGTGCTTGTCCATTACACCACGAAGGCATGCTAAGAAGGCGGGAGAAATACCTTACGATTCTTGGCCATGTGGGAGTGTCCACACAAGAGTAAAACTTTGCTGCTTCAAATGGTTGTGTTAATTTACAATTGTGCATCTGCAATAAATTAATATACAAAAAATTAAGAATGATGTTTAGCTGTAATAAAATATTTGCTTTAAGATATATTTTAAAATATATTAATATTTATATATGTATATGGTTCCTATTCATTCTTCACAAGGAGCGACCATCTGGGGTTGTCAAAATAATATATTACTTAAAATATATTGTATAATATCCAGCTAAAATAAAGCTTTTTAACTGGTAGAATATTGAAGTAGCGAATAATTGATGAGATCCTGTGCGTAAGTAACATCTCCGGAGAAGGGTTAAAATATCCTTTTATTCTAACTCAATATAATAACAGATGGTCTCTCTTGGGCGTACAAGAAGCCTCCATTTGGGCTTGAATTCAAAATAGAAAACAGAATGTTAAATAATGTTGTATAATTAATCACCCTAAGCTGCACAGACTCAATATCACGTAGTTGGCCCTTAACTGAGAATCACCGGCGTATATTAACAAGCACGTAATAAGTAGGGCTGCAGAATAGAAAGCTTTAACTAGCAGCAAAAACGTGGCGAAAAGGCAGAACACGCTCTATAGTTAATAATAGTTTAAATAATAGTTTTTATCCTATTTGCGTAAGATGTAAAACTGAAAATTCATTCTGGCAGGAAAACGTAGGTAAGAAAATGAGAATATATAGAAAAGGCTCCACAGAAAATATAAATTTTTAAAAGCAAAATAAAGTAAAAGCCCTACAAAGTAATGGAGAAATCATTAGCATGTTTTAAATTACTGCTAAAATTCAATCATGATTTGGTTCTCGGCGCAATCTTCGACTAAAAAAAAGGAATTCGTGGATGAAGAAAAACTACACGTAATTTCTTCAGAATACATTAGAAGAAGTTTGGAATTTATTTATCATTATGATTCAAGTTTGCTTGCAAATCTTGCATCGTTTACTGACGCATAATTTTGATACTTTTTGTAGCGTTTTTCGTGGCTCATATCTATTTCACTAGGTTTAACCCAAACGAGATTAATTTTTCTTATAAAAATGTAAGAGGTAAAGAATAAGAAAAGTCTTATTGTTTTGAAGAGATTAACTAGTCTGAAATAATTTTAAATACTATTACAAAGTGTTGTTGTTGTGACAGATCTCACTTGTCTAACAGTAACATCAGAACAAGCTCACAAAATTCATCATGGCAAGAAGAGCAACATCGTGCTTGTCGTTGGCAAAAGAAGCCTCCAGCACCATACAGGTGACAGAACGACTTCGCTCAGTTCCGCCCCCAGTTTTGAAGGAAAGCATCTCGGGGGGTGGGTCTGAGGTGCTTAGAAACTTCTTTCCTTCTCACCAACTTCTCGAGAGGACTTTCAGCTCTCTGCATTTTAGCATACCCCAATGCAGCACAGACACTATACATTTACAAACATCCATGCCTTCTCCGGGATTCAAACCCGGGCCTTTCGGTATCGCAGTATGCCTCCCTGATCAACATATCCTCTGGGTGGCTTACATAGAGTTGATCGTGAACTGAAAATCAGATTCAACTAAGTGACAACTAAATGAAAAACAAAAAAGAAGAAAAAATCTGAAAACTTTGAGATTTTATATTACGCCCAAAAGGGCTTTTTTTTAATTTTTTGTGTATGACCTATATTTATTAAATATCTTGTTCTAAGAACAAGATATTTAACAAACACTTAAACCACATAAATTTCAATTGAACAGCAGTATTACAAAATATTTAACAACAGCAAAACAGGATATCTTTAGAATTTCTGATACACAGACTCACCCGCTGGAGATAAAAATGTTTTTTCTTGTACAGTGTTGGCAATGCTCGCCTTGAAATCCCTGAGTTTGTTAATCAAAAATTCATTAAAATTTTACAAAATAAGAAATCGATAATAAAACAAATTCAAAATTAAAATTAGGGTTTCCACATGCCCTTATTGTATGGAAGATTACGTTATTCAAATTTTGATGTCTCTAGATACCGTTGTTTTTTCACAATGCGAGAAACATTCACGCATTCATACAGATTTTTTCATTATTTAGTTTCTTTATATATTGCGATAATATTTGGTGGCAACAGTTTGAAAAGTCAATCAACGCAGAAAGTGAAATGACGCAATATACACGTTTTGAGACTAATAGCATTTTGAGTCTAACGCCCTTTTGGGGTAAAAATGATGTAAAACCCTAACAAGCTCCGCTTCTGTAGTTCTTTATGCAAAGATAAGCGTTATTCAGAAATTACTCAGGAAGCACATGATATGCACCACGACATGTACTCAAGAATTCATGACATGTAGTCAAGAAGCTAATGATATGCATCATGACATGTACTCAAGAAGTTCATGATATGCACCATGACATGTAATCAAAAAGCTCATGATATGCACCAAGACATGCAATCAAAAAGCTCATGATATGCACCATGACATGCACTCAAGAATCTTATGATATGCACCATGACATGCAGTCAAGAAGCTCATGATATGCACCATAACATGTACTCAAGAAGCTCATGATACGCACTATGACATGCAATCAAGAAGCTCATGATATGTACCATGACATGCACTCAAGAAGCTTATGATATGCACCATGACATGCAGTCAAGAAGCTCATGATATGCAACATGACATGTACTCAAACTCATGATATGCACAATGACATGTAGTCAAGAAGCTCATGATATGCACCATGACATGCAGTCAAGAAGCTCATGATATGCAACATGACATGTACTCGAAAAACTCATGATATGCACCATGACATGTAGTCAAGAAGCTCATGATATGCACCATGACATGGATCACACCTGTCTATTAGAAATATTCAAAATCACACTATATATTTTTCCATTTTTTATTTCACCTTATATAATAAAGAATTTAATGCAACAAAAAATTCATGCATTGAAACTCATGAACAGTTAATTTGATACCACAGAAGAAATATTCGACGGGAAAAATATTTTATTAAAGATTTTAAAAAGAGGATGAACTCCTACTTTATATTTCTTCAGCTCATCACTAGAAGAAATTTTAAATTATTCCCCTTTTGAAGCAAAACATGCGGATTCGTGAAAAAAGGCTATGCAGATACAAAACCCCGGCCTTCGTTTCTTTCTTTAACTTCTGCAAGTTATTGCATTTCACATTTCGCAACAGATGGGAAATGTATATATTGAAAGAAGCGAGGAGGAAGATGCCTGGAAACGAAGACAAAAAATAATATCGGGAAAAGACGCTGTATTCAGTTTTACTGTAGACACTGTTTGTCTCAAAATTGAAGAGAAGCCTGAAAAAAAAAAGATAATAAAAGAATCTGAAAAAAAAATAGGACAGTAAAGGAAAAAATCGTTTTTATTGTATTAGATTTTGCTCCCCTTTTTACTGAAAACTGAATTGTTTGAGCTGGAATCTCATTCCAGAGAATTCAGAAGCGAGAGGAAATTTTGAAATTTTCATTAAAACTCAGTCAAGTGTTTGAAGATAATTAAATATCCAACTGCCGCATTGGAAGTTTCAGAGATTCTGTGGGTAAAATCAATATTGTCCATATCTTTATTTATTTGTTTGTTTGTTTCTTTTTTTTTCCAAGTCCCAGTCGGGGAGTTCATTGTGACAGAGACTCGATATGCGATCGAGCTTTGAATTGGAAAAGAAAATAAAACATTTAGATAATCTTCCGCTTCTGGAAGTTTCACAGTTTCTTGTTTGTTTACTTCTTTTCGCTTTGCTCTTCAAACCATATCTAACGACTCCGCTCAAGTAACGGCTTTTCACTCAGCGACATTAACTTAAGCTTTGTTTTAGGTATTGAATTTATATGGAGAATGAGAAATTTACTTGATTTCACTTTACTCACAATAGTTCTTGAATAAAAAATTATGATAATAATTTCCTATTACATAAATTTACGATTTTTTAAATTTTGCAATATATAGCGAACAAAAGTGGTATAGTATTCCAATGAAAGCGGAGCTTGTGTCTTTAGAGCTTTAAACCTTATTCTTCATAATCAAAACTGCCAGATAAAAATTTAACATTTTATTATACTGATGTATTTACAACCCAAAGAAACTTTTACTGCATAAAATATAAAAGATTCCTATAACGGGCACCAGATACGGTACTCGGCTCCAGGTACTGAAATTGAAAACAACCGTGAATTGAAATTTGGTGTTAGAAAGCTGCAAGAAATATAAACAACAATAACAAAACACCATAATTCAAGAATTATAAAAATGATTATTTTGTTGTCAAGCATGCAATATTCGTTTAAGTAATGATTTATCTGCAAACGTTTAATAGCTAATTTATTAGATACTTCTCCCGCCTTCTTGGCATGCTTTCGTGGTGTTAGTGGTCAGCACAGTCGGCGCGTATTCGAGAGGTTCGTCGTTCGAGTCCCGGCGAAGGCATTGCTAATTTTACATCTTTCCTGCTTCGAAATAACCTGATATCTCTACACTGGCGCCAGAACTAAAACAGGTGGTGAAAGATGATTCTTCACCACCAGGATTTGGCAACTGAGTCCCCTAATTCCCAGTCGCCCTTTAAAAGGGGAGCATATAACGTATTTCTTTAGCTTTCTTGGCATGCCTTCGTGGTGTAGTGGTCAGCACGCTCGGCGCGTATTCGAGTCCCGGCGAAGGCATTGTTAATTTTTTCATCTTTCCTGCTTCGAAATAACCCGATGTCTCTACAAACTGAAGCTCGACGTTAGAAAGATGAAATAAATACAGACAGCAATAACAAAAGACGGTAGTTCAAAAATGATAAAAATGATTGTCTTGTTGTCAAGCGTGCAATATTTGTGTAGATAATGAATGATATATCTTCAAGAATTTAAAGTTACTGAATCTTGCTGCTCTGAGACTTTTTGTTTAAAAGACGATTTTCAGCAATTATGTGGCGGAATTTGCGATAGGTTATTCCTGCCATCTGCATCTTTATCATCATCTTACATATATGTTTCCGGTAATGCATGAAACATCGACATTCTACAAAACATCTAGACATTTTTATTCAAAGTATGAAATGTGAGAATTATTTGAATATCTTACATATATTCCCTAGGCATTATATGTAATACCGAGGAATTCTTAGAGTGACAAATTAATATTTAGGCGAAGTATGAAAAGAAGAAAATGATAAGGCTTTTACTTAAAATAATTCGCATTCTACAGAAATAAAAATGCTCCATAAGAAAAAATGAAAGAGTACCTTTAAAAATCTTTTATTCAAAACACTTATAGGAAAATGAAAGTTGTAAGAAACAAAGTTCATGCCTTCTTTTTAAATCATTTTTGATAAGCAATTTCGGTTAAGAACACATTGTCTTTTGCAGAATTAACACAAATTTTAGAAAGTTCATCGCAGATCGTTGTTGTATCTGCATAGTCTAAGTGTCCTCCCCTAACGTTATATTTTTCTCTTTTGTTTTTGTGCAGTATAATATAAGAGACTCGATATGTGGTCCAGTTTCGAACTGGTATAAAAAATCAAACAGTTAAGTAGTCTTCCGCTTCTGGACGTTTCACAGTTCCTTGTTTACTTTTCGTACAATATAGACCTAATATTTTTTTGAACAGATTGACATATGAATATCGTTTTTATTTAACAAACTTATCAATTTTTTTAATTTGGAAGATAAGAAACACAAAAAACGTTCGTAGGCAAATTTCGAAGATAAACGGGGATTGAGTTTTGAGAGAGGTATCCCCCGGATTTCAGAAACGCCTTGGAAGCCATTTCGACACTCTCATTTTCGTACGTCTTTAATCAGCTGCGATATTAATTAAAAACTCTGAAAACGCTTATTTTCGCACTTATTCTTACGAGTGGCAACAGTCTTGCACACTGGAAATAAAAATATGCTTTATTTAGAAAAGATTTGTCACTGCCCGCTTTCAAATCGTACAGTTTGTTGATGAAAAATTTATAAGTTTTACAAAATATGAAAAACAAACAAAAAATAAACAGTTTTTCACAGACGATTCAGCGCTGCTTACCTAACGCGCATGTGCTATTCGTAAACATTCTCCTCTGTCCGAAACAGACTGGCGATAGTATTTTCTGCTAATGTGAAACATTTTTTGTCTCAAACTTCATGACACATGTACTTCTCATTAAATTAATTCAGTTATCACTTCGCAGCAAGGCAAAGATAATAAAAAATAAAATCTGAAATCTTTCAGATTTTACATTACGCCCAAAGGAGCTTTTAATTAACATTTTGTGTGCTACCTTTATTTATTAAATACCATATTCGTCGCACTTAAACCATAAAATTCAGTTCAACAGCAATATCGCATGGGCATATCTTTAGAATTTCCGGTACACAATCTCGCGCGCTGGAGATGAATTTTTTTTTGTACAGTATTGCCATTGCTCGCTTTGAAATCGTTGAGTTTGTTGATCAAAAATTCGTTCAAATATTACGAAATATTAAATCGATAATACAACAAATTTCAAGGTCCAAATTCGGCTTCCAGATGCCCATATTCAGTGGAAGACTACATTATCCAAAATTTGATGGCCCTAGGTACCGTTGTTTTATCAGAATGCGAGAAACATACATACATTTATGCATATTCTTGGTTATTTAATAGCTTTAAATATAACACAGGGCTCTAATATTTGGTGGCAACAATTTGAAAAGTGAACCGACATGTATAGTTAACAAACGTAAAATGCGAAAATGAAGCCTTTAAACTAAAAATAACAGAGTGAAACGTTAAATATGCAGGGTTCAACTCTTTAAATCTTAAGTTCTTACTTAGAACCCCACGAACACTTTACAAGCGAATAATCGCTTAAGTGTGAACAGAGCAGGTGAGACTTGAGAAGAGTTTAAAACCCTTTATTATCCAGTATATTTACAATCAGTTCTGGCTTGGAACTTTACAATAAAGCCACCACTCGGGCTTGAACTTAAATACTAATAATTTGAACTAAAATTAACTTAACTAAAGTTCTTAAATAAATATAGCCGAAGCTATCAGAATCTAACTAGTTGGCCCCTAAGTATTAATTAAATCGGCGAAGCCTAGCAAGGGCCTAAGATATGGCGAGCGTAGTAACAGCTAAGAGAGATGTGGCCAGAAGGCAAACGCGCGCTAGTCAGGAAATCAGACTCTCTTTGTTGAAGTCGGTTAAGTCACGGCTTAAATAGTACTCATTCTTATTTGCATTCTCTGCCTTTCTGAATTCACATTCTGGCAGGAAATTGTAAGCTGCAATTAGACTAAGAAAGGAAAGATACAAAATTCAAAATAACTGTTAAAAAACACATAATAAACCTTACAAATATATTATTTCCGATTCGGAAAATTCGTAAGAAATCATTTCGACCATTCTCATCTTCGTACGAGAAAAATTATTAAGCTTTGCAAAACATAAAATAAAATTAGCATTGCCAAATATTAAACATATTATTAGTATATACGGTCATCTTCTGACGTTGAAAAAAGCACGCGATTGCATGCGATGCCTTTCTAAGTCAAAACGTTTTCGTTGATGCCAGCATTTTAAATAAATAGCTGCTGTTCATAATTTTTTTTTTGTTTCAAGTTAGGATAATTTACACAATATGGCATTGCCACGTTAATTCTTTTATTGATATTGAGAAAAAAATTTATATTACATTAAATTCAAATCATGACGTTATAAGCATACATGAAGTGCCAAATGTTTGTCTTTCCTGATTTGGCAACAAAAAATTATTTACGAATTGGTTATTCCTTGGAAAGAATAAACTGATTTCATTCATATTAAAATGTTTTTATACTTGTTTTTCCGGTGTACATAGAACTTATAAATTTTACTTTGGCTGAAGCCGCTAATAGATTTTAAAACATGAACAAATTTTGATTTAGTTAACAAAACAATAACCGTTCTTTAGCAAAAACAACAAAAAAATCATGGTTTATAAAAAGGCAATGCATTATTATTTTTTCCATTTTCTCAAGACTTCAGTTCATTAACATGTGCTTAACCTCCAGTTTTTTTAATCCCTCCCCCCATCAAAGCTTCCTATAATCCCAGATTTTGAGAGATAAACTTCGAAAACACTGTTCAGATTAAAGTGAATCTCCACATTTTTTATGCACATTATTAAGGCTACTTAGATTGCAGTATTTTTTTTCAATCTTCCTCATATTTAAAACATGCAAGTTAAAAAAGCTTCAAATGCTTCATGATATAGATTTTTTTGAAATTTTGTATATTACTATTTTTTTAGGAAAATAATAAAGTAAAAAAGACTTTCTTGTTACTGTCTAAGGCTTATAATGTATTTTCCCAAACGAAAATACTCTTTAATCTCGTTCATCTCTGACGATGTTAATAATTTCCTATTAAAAAGTAGAAAAGATCATTTTCAGCAAAGCTGGTTTTAAAAGTTACCTTTTCTGTTTCTGTTCATAATCTACGCAATTTTATACGATACTTACCTTTTCTTTTGAATTTTGTATTATCCAGGTAATATGTTTCGAATGATAATCACACGCTAAGCCTCCTTTGAAAGTTTTCAAGTTAGCTAAACGTAGGTAATGGTTAATGGTAGCAGAACTAAAGGTATTTATCGCTTAACGTAAGTTCGTTTTAAGCTCCTTCGCTTTTATTAAGGACCTAATTTCTAATTTTTCTGTTGATGAAAGAAATATTTGAAATTATAATGCTGTTCAGAAAAGAATATGCACCGCGGTAGCCTAGCGTTGGATCGCAGCTTTCAGTATCAACTCATATGGGGTGAAGATATGTATACTGTATTAGTGTAACACAAGGAAGATTGTAGAGAATTTTTTTAAGTTTAGTGTTTTGCGTTGGTTTTAACCTGCTTTATTAATGAAAAGATAAAGGACTTTATATATAAAAAAAATCTGATGTGTACACCACATGACTTCTTACACGGAATATAAAATAATAGACATTTTTTATTGCATTTTATTTAAACTTATTGAATTAAATCTTCTTCGTTGATAGCTCATAAACCACAATAGAATAAACGCGCTTTTTAAAATTCACTACATTTGTTTACCATAGCGACACTCCGGCGCTAGGTTCACTTAACAGCGTTACATCTAATTCATTTTATAACTCAGAATGCACAAAAAATTACATCACCTGAAGAATTATCTAATCTTTGCCACATATTCTATTTAAATACTATAATAAATTGAAAATGATGTATAAAAGAAATTTAAAAAAAGAAGCAGTTTTTCACAGACGATTCAGTATTTCTCAATCAATTAATTCAGTTCTCACTTAGCGACAAGGCAAAAGAAAAAAAAACCTCAAAATATCTATTTTAAAATCTACAAAGAAAATCTTAAACGCTTACTTCCTCGAATAATTCCAGAATGAATTAAGCATGATTTAATTCGCAATAATAAAAGAAGGCGTTACTTTTGTTGTTACGAAGCTTAGTTTTTCTAGATTGGCAACAAATCCACTATTCTTCTAAGTTTCAAATGCAGACAAATGTTTGTTATAGTAATATTAATTAGGCTTAGACCTACTTAAACAACTTTTAAATTACAATAGAAGAGAAACACACCAATGTGATAATCAAATTCGCTGAAACAACCTCGTATTTGACATACATTTACTAAAAACACTCAATCGATATCGAGGGCAGCTATAGGTCCCTCCTCATCAGGAGATACTTTCTAGATATTTTGTTCTCCTGATGAGGAGGGACCTGTAGCTGCCCTCGAAATCGATTGAGTGTTTTTAGTAAATGTACGCCAAATACAAGGTTGTTTCAACTTTTAAATTGTTGATAATTCTAGAAATATTGTAAGCAGATTTACTAAACGCATAAAATTCTTAAACGGAAGATAAGAAGAACACAGTTTAATAATTTTTAAAGCAAAAAAAAGCATAATTTACAAACATATAAGAATAAAGAAACTGAGATCACTGAAACGAGTCACAAAGTGGATTATATATATATATATATATGTAATAATAAAATTTCATAGTCAAAAGTACTTATAAAACCCTAAGTTAAATTTCGTCTTTTATTTTTGTTTTTTGCTCAATCACAATTCTAAGTGCATATTCTTTTCATTTTAATGGCGACGATCTCTCATTCGAAAGTACGTGGAATTAAATCCACAGCCCCGTAGTCAAATTGATTTTCCCGCTTTTTCCTACACGTACAGTTATAGAATGTTCTGGATATATTTAAAGCGAACTGGATTGGCTGACGAGGCTGACGTCATTTCTTGGAAGCTCCGCCTTTCCAGTAATTATAAAAGGACTCGTAAAGGAACATCGGGCGGTCTTTTCATTAATGTAATGATGGAATAAACATCAATTCAAAAAGCTATTAATTGTTCTTCGAAGATGTAAATTTTAACACTGCTGTTTTTCAAGAAAAATAATAAATGGATTCTTTTTGTTATCATGGTTTGTTACTTTGAGCTACGACTACATCACATCATCATGGCACATCACAAATATATATATATATTTATACTTTTGGTGCTCAGATTGCAACCAGAAAAGGAAGTATACATCTACATGTTATAGCAGTTCTATATACAAAATTTCAACATTCTGAAACTACTCGGTTTTGAGTTATACTAGATACATACACATTTACGTATAGACACCATGAAATATTCTCTTCAGAATCCATTTTAAATCAGTTTTATAACTTTGGGAAAAAAAGAGTCCTTTTATTCTGTCCTTATGTACGGATGTCACGCAAAAACATTGTTAAATTGTATTCGATAGCGGTCAATATGGATATTTTCGTTGAAATATGATAACAGAAATTTTTTGCGATTACAAAACTTCCTTTTTACTTCGCACAGGAAAATAAAAATGGGCAATTCAAGAGCAACTAAGACGTTTACGTCCTCACTGGACAGAAGCATAGTCTTTCATTCAGATTCACGAGAGATTTGCACTGGATTACTCACTATGACAAGCAAAGTGGGAAGTTCAGGATAAATAAAATATGACACTTTATTTTGAGGGCAAGCATTCATATTTAACATAAAAGATTCCGCGAAAATTTTAGCACAAATACACCACTCCTTTACAGTTCAACAAAATATACAGTGTGATTCACGATTCCTCCGAAGATTTGAAATTTAATAACAAACTACTGTAACATGTACAACAAATTTGCATACAGAATTAATTAAAGAATATTTTCAAGTTTCGCACGTCCTTTATAGATATTCCTTGTCTGCAGTTATGTTCGATCCGGGGTGGGAGAAGAAGACTTTAGTCTCAGCCACCCGGCTCTGGCTGGCCTTTCCATTTTGAATAGATCAGGCTTCATTTTCCATTGAACGTGTTGCACCACTCATGCATTTTGTTGTACGATGATGCCTCTATTCACATGTCACAGGAAATCCCCTTTGTTTTCTCGCAATTGATTCACACAAAACAAATTCTAAGACGCAGTAAGTTTTATGTTCATCATGAAGAAGTAGCATGCATATCTTATCCAGCTTAGAGTTATGACACTCATCTAACGGCCAAATTTACAAAATGAGATCTATTATTAAACTATGGAATAGTGTCTATTATGAGTGAAACCTTGGAGACCATCTTTATGCATATTTCTATTCTATTTTTTGCAGTTATATTCCCAGAAATTTAGGAACCTATTAGGGAAATATGTATCATCCTATATTTCAGCAATGTTTTGGTGTTCCTGAAAAAATGGTTTTCAAATATGGTTTTACATATCTCAACTATGTTTAAATTACATGAAAAAAGCTGTTTGTGCATATTTTAAGCTACATAACAAAACTATTTCTGAAGGCTTATGGTATTTGCTATGTAGGCTTTAAGGAATTTTTTTTGCTGGCTTTGATACTTCAGCTGATATAACGCTACTACCAAAATAGTTATAAATTTGTAAGGTGATATTTAGAAATTCATGAAAAGCTTTGAATCGATCATGTCCACTTCAAATACATGCGAAGAACTGTGTGTACTGGAGATACAAGAAAAAGCTTTTATAGGTCTGTCTCAATAATTTGCGTAAAGCAGGAGATTAGACTTAATGATTTGATGCATCATATCTGGGAATAGCCTCGCCATTTCTTGAACTCTTCCGCATCGGTAGAGGCCAAAATCTATTTCATTCAAACATCTGAACCGGCCGTATGTATGTATTTTTGTTGGAATGGATTTTCTTCCCCCATGACAAGTAGAATGCTACATCAGTACAATAACCTACTTAAGTAAAGCGACAAGTTCTTTCTTGGACACTTTCAGCACTCTGTTCAGTTTCCCCTTGGGACAGGATTGCATCTTCGTGCATCAATACCTAAACATTGACAGTAGGAGAGGACGGCAGTCATCTGTACATATTACATAGCACGTTGGCTGTTGCGAGCAGTGTGTAGACGGGCGTTATTTTGCAGATGAAGAACACTGGACACTCCCTGAAGTAGAGGAATGTCACCGGTCGCAGTACATCATCCACCGGCCATTGGAGTGTCACCGGCTATCGTAGTGTTGGGCTCTCATAGTGCCCTGAATAAGAGGTGAACTGGAATCGTACGCAATTGCGCCCGAAACCATGATGCCGCATTTTCGCGTAGTGGGGCGTTCCACAATTGTTGCCGGATCTGACGTGTCTTTACATCGACGCCACACTCGTACGCGGCGAATATCATCCGAGAAACAGAAGCATGACTCATCTGAGAACACGACCCAGCGCCATTCCGTCGTCCACATCGCTCGAGCCCGGCATCATTGCAGACATTTGTGTCTATGATTTGGGGTCAAAGGCAGTCTTCTTAACGGACGCCACGAGTGCAGGCCACTAGCCACCAATCGACAGCAAATGGTTCTGGTCGATATGGGAATATCCAAGGTGTCTTGAACAAGCTTGAGAGTACGCCACCGCTTATTGGCTGATGCGTTGACCCATGGGTGCTGACGTCATTCTAGTTGCATCGGCACTTCTCGAACTTGTCATATTTCCTTGTTCCAGCCATTATTGCCACAGCCGGTGCACGTCCAAGTGTGTCTCAGCTGAGATTTGCCGTATGGACCAACCTGCCCTTCTCAGTCCGATTTCCATACCCCTCGTAAAATCATCTGTCTTCTGGACCTGCCTCTGTAGACGATGGCCTGGTATTCTTTGCTATTACACGCGTCCTCTGAGACAAGAACAGCTTTTCTACGATAATTTACCTAGCAAAATAACGGCAGAAAATTTGAACATTCTGAAGGTTCCTTCCCTTATATCTTCTTCAACCTGCGTTGAAGAGCTGCGTACTTCACATCATTCGCATAAATCATTGACGTTCGTCTACCCTGAAATTTGCATAATTTTCAGCCCACTCCTTCTTGGCGTTGCATTTCCAATGTCGGGTAGTGTAATAGAATAATCTGCATTCTAGTACTTGTAAAATTTTACTTTCTGATATAAACTCATGAAAAATATATATTTCTGATATAAACTCATTATTTATTTAGAAGCCTAAAATGGGCTATTAGTCTCGAAATGGGATTTTGCCTCTGTTCACTTAAACGTCAAATCACTTTACAAATTATTGCCACCAAATATTATCAACCTGTATTATTTAGAAAAATGAATAAGAAAGAATCTGAATTAAATAATAAATATCGACGCATAGTAATCAGGGAAAGGCAGCATGCATTTTATGCATGGTCTTGCAAATGGGAATGCTCTGTAAGCCGAAAGACTGTACAGGCAGTGTTTTCGGAGAAGACACGTGCCAAACCGAAAAATATCCTAGCTATTGCATCGGTGCCTGTGTAAAACGGGATCATTTGTCACCGGCATGCATGGTACAGAACGTGGCAGGAGTATGCGGACACCACATGTTGTAGAGGACATTCTTCAAAGAGTGGAAGATCGTCTGGAGATTAGCATGCAAGATGTTTCACGTGCCGTAAATTTGCCCCACCCAATTGTTTGGCGAGTATTTCAAGACGAAGTACTATGCTCCTACCACGTACACAAAATGCAAGTCTTGGTACCTGAAGATTATGCACCACGTGTCGAGTTTGCACATTGGATTTTCCAACAGCTAGTAGCCCAGCCTGGTTTCTGTGCACATGTGTTATTCACGGATGAATGCACCTTCACTCGTGAAAGCATTTTTAGTGCGCAACTTTATCAACCCTTAAATTTTTGTCCATGAGTTACACATATATACTAACGTAACCAATTTCAATAAAAAAGCGGGATGCATAAGTAGAAGTTGTAACAGTCCCATATAAAATTTCAACGTTCTACGCCTAATGATTTTTGAGTTATACGAGATACGTATGCATGCACAGACTTCTCGGAAATATACTTTTTGAATCCATTTGACAATCTATTTTGGAATAAAGACCTTTTTATTCTCTCTATAAGTACAGGCGACATGCAAAAAATAGTCAAAATGGTTTCGAGAACTATCAAAATGGATATATCCATTAAAATGTGATATTCGAATTTTTTCGAAATAACAATGCTTTATTTTCTTCGTACAAGGAAGTAAAAATATACCAGTTAGTTACATATGTATAGGAATAAAATAAAAAGTAAAAGACGAAATTAGTAAAAGCATACTGAGCATTATAGTTTTATTAAATTCTATGTGTTTGGCATTTTATAGCCTACTTTGTTTATACATATAAACAAGTTATGCATACCAGTATGTAGAGAAATACGCATATTTTGTTTCCTAACATATATCCTTGCTTTTATCGTATTATGCTACTTGTGAAGTTCAAAATAAACTGCGAACGCAAAGAAATTATCCCTCCAATTTTACTCGTACATTTTCCTTCGCTTCCCGAAAGATAAGACACAAATCCCAGAAAAGCACTTCTTTCGCCCAAGCCACTTACGAAGTTACATAAATTGGATTCTTTGCAGGTGTTTTGTGCACGCGAAACCTCGAAGTAATCTCAGCGAGGGGAAGAAATTGACTCAATGAATTATTACCAGCAGGAAGACATTCATATTTCTCTTATAAAGATTTTTGAATGACTATTATCTTTGTAGCGCAGTAAAGGATGTGAAGTCTACCCTCTGAAGCTGAATTCCAATTACGACCGTGAAAGAAGACAGACTGGGGAAGGGAGGAGACTTTCAAAGAAATCATTTGAAAATTCAAACATGTTTATACTAATTTTAATAAGATTTCAGGATTCTTTGAAAAATGTTTATATCAGATGCTTTCCAGTTAGATGATATCAAACATAAAGTAACAAAGAAAGAAATATATTTGTGTATGGAATTTAATGCCTTATTAAATAAAGATTTGCAAAACTCTACCACATACTTCTTATTGGTAGCTTAAAATTAATTTTTATTGTTCGAGTATTCGTGAAGATGTAATACATAAAATCCATTTATGGAAATTATCAAATGTTTTAAGCTTCTGGTATCCAGTGTTACTAAAATCTGCAGAAAAATTAATTTCGTTACAAACTGCAAGAAAAGTATATTGCTTAATGAGATGACTTTACAAATATATGCATTACATTGCAACGATACCAAGTAACTACAGAGGCAAGGTTAATTTTTTTTAAATTTATTTCTGCGGAGAAAAATAGGAAATCGTTTTAGATATTCTAAAGATGAAAATAAATAATTATCCCGCTAAGTTTGCGAAAACAAAAAAGCATGTTATTTTCCTTCGATGAACTGGAAATAAGTTTGTCTCTGTCAGATCAATAGTTAAAAATGATAGTTATGCACATCAATCAATATACAGGTATCAATAATTAATAATGCTGTATGTACATCAATGGCTTGAAAGGATTTATTTATTTTATCTATTCCTTTATTTTATTTTATGTTAAACATCTTTACTCTCATTCTCACTTTTCGTTTTTCTGTCATAATGGTAATTTTTAATTCCCACATATTCATATAAGGTAAAAAGAGATATTTTATTTTATTTTGTTATTTAAATTATTAATTATTAATTTTGTATTAAAGTATATAAAAAAGTAGAGTATAAAATAGAAAAGTAGAGTAAAAAGATATAAAGTAGAGTATTTAACGCAAGGATTTAGAGTATTTAACCTGAGCATGTTCGGCCTGCTGGAGGCCACGTTACTAATTGCAGTTCTTTGTCTGTCTTCGGCATTGGTAAACGTGTGAGCCCACTTGCGTGTTAATCAGTTCTGCGTAGCGTTTGGCTAACTTACGATTTAATTTAGTTTAAATATGAATTCGCTGTTTTTGAGTTAAATGCTGGCTGTTTTTGTAAGCACAAAATGTTCCTTCTGTTAAATTATTTTGACTTCTGAATGAATTGGTCTCCATCAAATTTGTAGGGGGGGACTGAGCCAAATCGAAGTGTCAGCTGCATATTCTTAAAGCCTACAGACCGTTTCTGCTATTGTTTGCTCTGAGGTTAGTTGAACCAGGAAAAGTAGGGTTACAGAATCTTGTGCTTGGCGACTTTTGTTTCATCGCCTTTGCTATTTGATTACCGAAAAGTGTGTGAAAGTCGGAGAAGGAACCGCAGCTCAACGGTACAGAGCACGGGAAAGAAAATTTCTCGGACTTCTAGATTGGGGTTTCTAATCCCGTTCGTATCTTTTAAACTCTCACTGCACGGACTTATTTTTGTTTTTATCCTCACCTTATTGAATGATTTTGTTATTATTGGTTTTTTCGCCTTCGGGTGCAGAGTTAAAGATTTAACAATTTTATTTTATTTATTTTTCTTAAGGGTAATTTTTTTTATTTTTATTTACTGGTTTGTACTCTTTGTAGTAGATACGAGTTGCAAGATTACGATCCAAGATCCCGAAAAGCGTTACAATAGAAATAGCGCATAATGGAATAAAATATAATTTTAGTTATACTTACTCATAATTTAAGAAAAAGAATAGGTATCCGACGCCCTTAAATGTTTATAGAATGTTTTCATTTGGTTTATTTTTTAATATTCTTTTATTTGTATAACAAATGCGCTATGTAAATTTACATAACAAACTCTCTCTAACAGAAATGACGAAAAAAGCACATATCCCATTTCCATGTAAATACTTCTTCTAGCAAAACAATTATCGTACTTTTAACAGTTTAAATTCATTCTTTAACCAAATACAGATGAACTATTAATAAGATCAGTAGGTTATTTAAAATATATTCCACACAATTCCCCTTAGCTTTCATTCATAAAATAAAAAAAACATCGAATGAAATAAACGCTGTTTCTCCTCGCTTTACTGGAAAGCCCACAAGGTATGTTTGGCGTTAATTACGAAGACTGCAAGGCGATAACTCACTATTCCAAATATGACCTCCAAGCAGAGATTTCGTCCAATGAGAGCAGACAGTAGGAAAAAGGTCTGTAGGCTTTGTGAATATGCGTGTCACCTGTTAGGCGTTCAAGGCTGTTGCCAACGACAGCAACATCCTTCTTAAAGTCTGTTTTATCTTAGACATAGTGAAATGTCGCTTGCACATATGTTCAAAGATTTGTCACTGTTGTTGTTGTTACTTATGCTCACTTGTCTGACAAAGTCAGCCCAAGCCCACGAAATTCCTCGTGGCAAGGAGCGCAACATTACGCCTGTCTTTGGCAACAGCCTTGAGCACCTAACAGGTGACACTGTGATTTGGCTCACTTCCGCCCCCAAATTTGATGGAGAGCACCCCAGTCTCCCACAACTCTCCCCTTCCACAAAACCACACGAGAGGACTTTCGGGTCGCCGCATATTTGAAGTGTCACCATGCCGCACCGACACCATACGTTTGCAAACATCCATGCCTTCTCCTGGATTAGAACCCGGGCCCTTCGACACGCAGGCAGCGACGCTAACCACTATATCGGTAGGGCGGTAGATTTTGTCACTAGTTACACTTGGTTAGTTATAGACACAACTCCTGCAATTTAACAATGACTGCCAAATTTTGGAGTTACAAAATATTTTGTTTCTTATAATATCAGAAGTGATGCATTAGATATGTTTATTCCAAGTAACTAGCATTATATGTTACTAAATACTTATTTAGTGTAATTTTATAATTACTATTAACAGTTTCACTGTTAGTATAAGTTTTTTAAAGTAATTTCGCATTTGAATAATCTGAATTCCGTAGCCTGAAAAGAAAAGTAAATTTTTATATTTTCACACCAGAAAAATTAGTTTAAAGAAACGGCACAAAACACACCTTGCTACAATTTTATACTTAAAAGATACGAAACTGGTGGAAAAATTGCATAAAATTTAAGAAAGCCTAGAAAAATGTCTATTTTGAATTAAACTAATTTGCAATACTATAGTTTAAGCACATTAGTAAGACTTAAAAAGATTATTCAAATACTTATATCATTAAGAAATCATTAATTAAAGTTCTTAATATTTTGGGACTCAACCAGTGGCCGAGCGGTAAAGTCGCTGAACACTAGTAGTTAGGTCCGGGTTTCCAATCTCGGCTAACGGGCTTCGTAATGGCAAACCGCCCATTAAGTTGATCAATGTTAACGAATTTTGCTTACTGCGCATGCTCATTGGTGTACCGTTGGCGAGGGAGGTGATACTGGCGACGAAACATAAGCAACCCTATACAAGCCTGTTAGTCATGTTGGTTTTACTATTTACAACTGCAATACTATGGAAATTTGTGTGTGCTTATTGCTTGTGCTTCTGTTGAATTTCATTTTAGTTTATTTTGTTCATAAACATTACTTTAAATATCAGTTTTTTGACATTAATTCAGTAATTTAAACTGGATTTATTCCATAATTTGTTGAAGTATATACGAATGGAACGTACGGTAAATCCTCAGTTGCTCTTATTCCTCAGAAGTATAATCAATAAGCATTCTGCAAGTATATAGTTTCCTTTTTGTAATCCTTCCTAAACGAAAATTTGCGTGGTTTACCGTATTTAATTTATTTCCGTGGTTTACCGTTAATATACCGTATTTAACTTCTTTTAAAATTGCGCCAAATTCTACTCTGGGCATGCGCAGTAAGCGAAATTCGTTTAACATTGATCAAATCAATGTGAGGTTTGCCATTATTCTAACGGGCTAGCCACATAGATATTTCGTGGTTTTCGCCATATCTAACCTGTATTTGAGCTAGCTTCCCATAGAAATCCCTCCACGATGGGATCCTTCTCCTTAGCCCTCGAGTGCTTTGCCATAATTAAACAAACAACCTCAAAAATAACAGGAAGGTTTTGGAATTTCAGAATGTTTTCTTACGGTTGAAATGGCTTGGATTATGGGCAAGAAAATGAGCGTTACCTGCTTAAAATTAGGAATGCCTTCATGGAGTACCTTTTAAGGGAAACTTCGCCGTATTTACGTTGTAGGACGCCTCTGGTCTATTTTGTAGTATAACCGCTGAGATGCGTACAGAAACCACACAGGAGAAGCGTGAAAAGAACCCTTTATTAACTCTTTAAAAATTCACAATGCGTCGGCTTGACGCTAACAATCTGCGCCTCATTCGGGCGGTAACTCAAATAGCAAGAACTAAACTAAAAATACTACAGGGCTCAGGACATCCTGTTTCCTAAAGAAGCGTTGAAATATAGCGGCAGCCAGTTGTTACGCCACGTTAACCAGCAATAAATGCTAAGCAGAAGTTCACGCTACAAAAGCACAGTGTTTACTCGCACTCTTTAAATTTCCCTTCTAGAACTTGGTATTTAAGCCTTATCTCCTCGAAGTAGAATTTGCATTACTTCACGCGCGCTCTCAAAATTTAAATATTCTGGCATTGACACTTAGGGAAATGAAGGTTTGTAGGAAAGTGACGTAAAATTAAATTAAATTGGTTATTTAAAATAAATATAAATCCTTACAACATTACATATGAAAAACACACAAACTCTCATGCTATCATACCATTCCCTGAGAGTTTACCTGTGTCAAACAACCCGTGCTTAACAATTTTGTTTCACCACCGCTGGTACGCCGTTTTCGTTACAAATAGGATTAACTTATTACTATATAACTTCAAACTATAACTACATTACAATAGTGTATTATATATCATGATATAATATGTCGTTTTATAACCTAAAATAAGTAATCACATATTTTTTATTTCTAAATCCTTACGTTTTTGTTACAGATATAAAATTTAAAAAAAAAATAAATAAAAGTTACCTTTATAGCAACAGAAGTCTCAGATATGTTTAGTCTAAAAACAGATTTCTTGAAACAGTACTTTACTTCTCTTAAATCGTTATGGAAACAAAACAAAACAAAACAAAAGAAAAACAGAACTATTGCTTTGGGATTACTTTAACGTATTTACTTTCGCAGAAGAAAGAAATTCAAAAGTAACAAAATGTTCCTGAATCAACATCAAGCAAAGAAAAGAGAGAAAACAAAAGCGGCAACAAACGAGTCTTAAATTACAAAAAGAAATAGGGAATTCTGCCCAATAAATTCCCGGTTTTAGAACACTTATACGAATGAGAAAATAAAAAAAAAATAGTCATGTATACATCCAAAAATGTTTTCTCGTTTTTCTTTGCTATGAGGTTTCTGGCAATAAAATGGTAATTTGCGTTGCATCAAATACCTATTTCTAAATTTTTGCCTTCTGGGAGATATGTTAAACAGTTTTTTTAATTCTTTTCCTTTAGAAAATATAACAAACTTTAATGATATTCACGGATTGATTTCAAAGCAAAAAAGCACCTTTTGCCACTCATAAACCTAAATTAAATAAAAAGCTATTGTGTAGATTAGAAGTATAATGATTTCTAAAATCGCATGTTTATTACTTTTATAAATACAATGTTAATGCGTTTTTATACGTAATTTTAACGAAAATTTCACGATTCTGCAGCACTTGATAAAAAGATAATTTTGCAATTTCTTGCTGTTGACGCTAAATTCCGCATTCTTTTCATAAGCACTTAGAACAAATGCAACGGAAAATATGTCTGTGAATCAACAACTTTAGCCTAGCGTAGATTTTGAATAAAACGCTTTAAATTTCGAGGGCAAACAGACATAAGTCTTTCTTCTTCAGAAGAAAATTGTTTTACAATATATACATATATTTTTTTTCATCTTGTAGATGAGGAATCTACCTGATAGTCCTCAACAGAAATTAATTCAAAATCCACGCCAAAGCAATATTCAATTTTTGCTTAATTTTAATTGTACGTGAATAAAATAGTCATAAAATTTAAGTATTTATTTTCACAATAGATGTATTTCTATATCCTTTTCAGAAAAAAAAGGCCAAACAAAAGCATGCTTGGATTTGGTATATTACGGAGCTTTTCCACAGCATATAATAATTTTCCAAATCTAGTAATAAGAAAATAAGTTATTTCGATGATTTTTGGTGTATTCTGCAGCATATACATTTTAATACACTATATTTCATAGTATGTAAAAATGATCGCGTTGAAAAAATGCATATGACTCTAATTTCGGATTCTGCATTTCAAAATTTATACTACTGTGTAATTTTAACACATTCAGAGCAGTTATAAAACTTAGATCTAACGAATTATGATATATTTAATTGGAATACCTTCAAAACAGGTATAAAAATATTAATTTTACATTGCCTAAATTTAAAGCTCATTTTATGCTTTTTCTTTTACTGACATGTTAAATCTTCCAATCTAGAATACTTAAAAATAATAATTTTTTTTCATGCATTCAAACACAACGATATCTGTAAAAGTTGTGTGCTAAACCCGTAAAAGATAATTTACAGACTTATTAATATGAAGATTTTAATCACTAAAAGCAAAATTTCTGAAATATTTAACTATGTTTTGATCCTACAGCGAGTAAAAAGTACTCGCTATATATAGATATAGATATGGTTTCTGGTTTGTTTAATTGCAGCAAGGTACACTAGCCATATATCTGCTAAGGGATGGGATGCCTTCGTGGAGGACTTTTCTAAGAGAAACCGGCTAGTATACACTTTACACATGGGGGAAAACCACGAAAACCCCCATGCAGCCAGCCCGTTTGCCTGAAATCATCACTACAATGTGAAACGTCGGAACTACTAGTGTTCAACGGTTCAACCACTTGGTTGAGAATAGGCCTACTAAAATGACTATACTTTTATTGGTTATCTTCGTCACCATTAGGAGTTCTGCGATGTCACTATCTTATTGTCAAAGAATATTTCAAAATTAAACAGTTGAATTAACGTATGTCCCGCAAATATACAGACGTTCTATTTAGTCCATGCAGAGCCTGTATATAAATATTTCATTTATTTAATACAGTTTATAAGCAGATAGTTAATTTACTAAGCGTGAAGTTTATATGTATAGGTACTTAATTTACTTAGCATAAGGTTTACATGTAAATATTTTATTTCTTTAATATGTTGATTACAAAATTCTTACTTACAAATAAATAAATAAATAAATAAAATAAAACTAAAATTCTGAAAAGTTTCAGATTTAAATGATTACTTGAAAGGGTGTGTTAGGGTTTATAAGGTATTTCTCTCACCTTCTTAGCATGCTTCGTGGTATAATGGCCAGCTAACTTGGGGGCGTATTCGAGAGGTTCGAGTCTCGGCGAGGGCACTGTACATTTTTCACACCTCCTGTTTAAAAAAAAAATCCTAATGACTCTACAGTGGTGCCGAACTGAAAAAGGTGGTGGATGATCATTCCGCATCACAAGGATTTGGCCACTGGTTTGTCTAATACCCAGTAGTTCTTTAAAAGGGGGGAGTATGTAAGGTATTTCTCCAGCTTTCTGAGCATGCCTTCGTGGTGTAATGGTCAGCACACTCGGCGTGTATTCGAAAGGTCCTAATCAGGGCGAGGACATTGCTAATTTTTTCGATTCCCATCCTTCAAAAAAATCCTAATGACTCTACAGATTTTTTTTAATCTCTCCCTGAACTAGTAGTGTACCAGTCTACTCTTGTACTCACTCGCTCCTAGATTTTTTTTAAATATCTCCCTGAACTAGCAGTTTACCAGTCTATTCTTGTAGTCACTCGCTCCTAGTTTTTTTTAATCAGTGCCTGAACTTGCAGTCTACCAGTCTACTCTTGTACTCACTCGCTCCTAGATTTTTTTAATCTCTCCCTGAACTAGCAGTCTACCAGTCTACTCCTGTACTCACTCGCTCCTAGATTTTTTTTAATCAATGCCTGAACTTGCAGTCTACCAGTCTACTCTTGTACTCACTCGCTCCTAGATTCTTTTTAATCGCTCCCTGAACTAGCAATCTACCTGTCTATTCTTGTACTCACTCACTCCTAGAT
This sequence comes from Stegodyphus mimosarum, assembly GCA_000611955.2. NCBI lineage: Eukaryota > Metazoa > Arthropoda > Arachnida > Araneae > Eresidae > Stegodyphus > Stegodyphus mimosarum. The sequence continues at coordinate 202,850 of KK116225.1, read as the reverse complement.
TTTTTTTAATCTCCCCCTGAACTAGCAGTCTACCAGTCTACTCTTGTACTCACTTGCTCCTAGATTTTTTTTAATCTCCCCCTGAACTAGCAGTCTACCAGTCTACTCTTGTACTCACTTGCTCCTAGATTTTTTTAATCTCTCCCTGAACCAGCAGTCTACTCTTGTACTCACTCGCTCCTAGATTTTTTTAATCTCTCTTTGATCTAGAAGTCTACCAGTCTACTATTGTACTCACTCGCTCCTAGATTTTTTTAATCTCTCCCTGAACTAGCAGTCTACCAGTATACTCTTGTACTCACTCGCTCCTAGATTTTTTTTAATTTCTCCCTGAACTAGCAGTCTACTAGTCTACTCGTCTACTCTTCTACTCACTCGCTCCTAGATTTTTTTAATCTCTCCCTGAACTAGCAGTCTACTCTTGCACTCACTCGCTCCTGCTCACTTGCTTCTGCTTTTTTTTAGGGGGTAGCACTTCAGATTTACAGTTAAGCATCGTTCCTTCGTACTGTCGCCACATACAGTTAAAAAAAATCACAAAAAGTTTAAAAGCTGCATAGCAGCATATATTTTGAATTCCTGATGCAGTGTTAAGTATTGACATATATGTTGGTATTTAAGTCCTTTCACAGTTCGTCATATCAATATTTAGATTTCTAAGTAAGATGGCTAAATTTTTTTTAAATCTTTCCATTAATAGAATTTTATGTGTTAACTTTATTTACTAAATATTACATTCTTCACACTTACGTCCCATTTAATTCAATTCAAGTGCAAGGAACATACACATTTAAATATAGATTCTTTATGATTTAATTTCTTTACAAATAATGCATGGCGATGACATTTGGTGGCAGCCATTTGAAAAGGGAATCAGCCATCTGAAATGAACCAATATTTATAGTGATACGCCGCTTAATTCTGTTTCGAGGATAATAGCCACGTTTGGTCTAAATAAAAAGGAAAGAAAAGGTTTGGTTTATTTGATTATGACAAGGCAACTTAAGGGCTATCTGCCTAAGGGGAAGGATACCTTCGAGGAATAGTTTCTAAAGATGTTGGTGTACTTGATTATGGCAAACCAATCGAGGGCTATCTACCTAAGGGAAGGGATGCTTATGTGGAGAACTTCTTAAAGGAAACTGGCTCTATACACGTTACTCATGAGAAAATGCACGAAAATCCCATGCAGTCATCCCGTTTCCAAATAATATTGTGTGCTTTGATTGCATTTTCACAACGTAATTTTTAAATTTTAATAAAATAATTAAAGCAATAAATAACAATAAATAAATTAAAAATCTGAAAGGTTTCAGATTTTAAATTACGTCCAAAGGGGCGTTTTTTAAACATTTTGTATGTTACTTTTATTTATCGAATGTCATGTTCTTCTCATTTAAACCATAAAATTCAGTTAAAGAACAATATCGCAAAATAATTTTAAACTGAGTATATCTTTAGAATTTCCTAGGCACAGTCTCACGAGCTTTGGTTTTTGTTTTTGTACAACGTTGCTATTGCCCGCTTTGAAATCCTCGAGTTTGTTAATCAAAAATTCGTTAAAGGTTTACAAAATATGAAATCGTTAATAAACAAATTCCAAATTTCAATTTTGGGCTTCCAGATGCCTATATTCGCGGCAGGATGACGGCATTCAAAATTGGATGGCTTTATGTACCGTCGTTTTATCACAATGCGAGAAATATAAATACATTTATGCACATTCTCCATTATTTCATTTCTTTAAATATAATACAGGGCTGCAATATTTTGTGGCAACAGTTTGGAAAGTGATACAGACTTTTAATGTTTCCGACGCAAAATCGCAAAACGAAAACAATAGTCCTTCAGGGACAAAGGCCCCTTTGAACTAAATATATTTTGAAATATTTACTTTTAATGCGTAATTGTTTTCTTATGTAATAGAAATTTATATATATCTGCATTCATATATGTATTAGTATGCATATATGCATGCATTATATATGTATTAGTTAAGCAATTTTAATTGGTCTAAAATTGTAAGGATAAAATATACAGCATCATGATCTTTGGTTCATCTTTCAGAATACTGCACGTGACAGGTATGGTTATGATTTAGAAATCTCCATATGCAAGAATGTTCTGCAAAAGATACCAGCACCTCCTGTGAGGTTCCTTAGGACGATCTATAGGAAGTATATTAACAACAGATTCATACATACGTATCGTGCGGCAGAGATTCTGCTCATGTACAATATTTCTTGTGTTCACGAAGAATGTTCAATAGCATACATATGACAATAAGATGTATATATGGTGCCCTTCGTGGTTTAGTTTTCAGCACGCTCGACGCGTATTCGAGAGGTCTGTGGTTCGAGTCCTGGCGAAGGCATTGCTCATTTTCATCTTTACGGCTTTCAAAAAATACATAATGTCTCTACAACCGTAACAGATAATTTCAGAACAGTGTAAATTAGAGTGAAAGATATGACCATTTAAAAAAAGCTTTAAATTAAAACAAAGCAACATACAATGAGGCATTTTTAAAAACATAATGTAGACAATGCTTTTACAAATTTTTTATTTGAAGATTTGGCAGCAAAGCTTTAAGATATTTTTTAACAAAGCTATAACTGCCTTTGAAAGAAACACCTTTATCAAAGCCTTTTTTCCCCCGTCTTTCAATCCTTCGGCTTAAATTTTAATTGCCAGAAACATACGTCGTTGGACCTTCTTTTCGGTGCTCATTTAACTTTTTATTTTGTTTGCCTTTTTCATTTTAGATAGAGCTTGTAATTTGAGATTAAAGGAATCGATTTGAAAGAGGATAATGAAATAAAACATTTTTTTTTAAATGTTCTTATGTAAAAGTCACAAAAGATCTTTCGAGCTCTGGAAAGTACACTTTCTCACTCCATTCTACCATTAATTGAACTCATTAAGCAGAAGATTTGTTAAAGACTTAAGTACGGGGGAATGATTTCGTGATAGCGAAAGCTCTTCGAAGCACGAAGGAGCATTTGAATAGTTGGAGGGTAAAATCGAAGAATATTAAGTAGCTTTTAAAAACCGGAAGCTGAACTTTATTTTACTTTTAGATCAACTCTTAAGCAGGTAATCACTCTGCTCTTAGAAGTTCTTCTCGTTCAATAATTTTCAGTTATGAATGTTAAACAGCAAAAATAGAAGTGTACCATTTGTATGTACAAAGAATATAAACTGTAAAAGTTAAACGACTGTAAGAAAGACAGCATGGTATAAACAGAAAATTAGCAAAATTATAATTAAATATACAAATTTTGCTCTTGAGAATTAATCCTTATTGGTCAACATTGATTTTATAAAACGTATATCTACGCTTATGCACATCTGTGCACGTGTTACAAAAATTATATCAGATTTGTTTTCTGTTCCTAAAGTTTTTTTTCTTTGATAAAATAAATTTCTTTTCTTAATTTTTTCCATCCACAAACTGAAAATAACCAGAAAATTAATCTTACGTCTATCCGTCTAATTTAGAATTTTGTACTCAACTATTAAAATTCATTATTTAATTAATTTTATTTAAGACGTTGTATAAGCCATTATCGTGAAAAATATATTCTAAGAAATAGAAAAGGGAAGATAAGTAATTGTGTGGGGTTCCCTATATTACACATGTTTATTAATTATCAAAGTGTAAAATTATTAACTTTCATTTTGTTAGACTGATATTCTTTTTATGAAAATTAAATATTATTTTGTTTCATTTAGTTAAATAATTTTAATATAGGTTACCTCATGCAGTTGTTTATCTTTCCTTATTTCTTAGACAGTATTTTTCATGAAAAATTGCCAAAACGTCTTTATAAAAGAGATTAATTAAACAATGAATTATAATAGTTAAGTAGATAAATTTAAAATTTTCTTAACTGCTATACTTAAGATTAATTATATATTCATTTTCAGTTTTTGAATGTTTAATTTTCCTTTTATGCCTTTTAGCAAAAATTTACTAATTAATCCAAAACTGCAAAATAAAGAGGTGAAATTACTTCTCATTCCTTCTTCCCTCACAAATCATTATGTGAAGAGAAATTTTCATCTTTTAAAAACTAAAAAACAAATATCTGTGATTTTATTATCATACAATGAATTTTAGGTGCTTTATATCTTACCACGATACTTTTCCCGACGATGTTTTAAATCTGCGATACATTTGAAGCGCTTTATTTTCGACGAGGATGTATTGTACCATGATGTTTTAAAACTGCGATTTTTCCTCTGTGCTTTCTTTTCTTCAACGATGTTTTGTTACGGCGATATTTTTGCCTTGCGTTGTTTTTTTTTCGTAACATTTTCGTCTCCGGTGTTCTAGTTAACAATTCTAATTCCAATCCATCTTTACCTTCAGCCTTTAAAGAAATTATGTTTTAGTTCTGGTTTCATTAACAGATGGCGCCAGTAGCTTGTCTCCTGTCCACGCTTTCTTATCTTATCTTATCTAATCATTATATCTTATCTCTTTCATTTGCGCTTTTGCGGCTGAGGGTGGTGGTTCGGTAAAAACCATCGAAACTGGTCCTGTGAAAATTTGAAAATATAACGCTGATTTTTGTTCTTTGACTTCTAAATTAATATTTTTTCGGCGTGTTATTGTATCTTAATTATTTAATATGCTCTAATGCGTGCCGTAGGCATATTAACACCATCTAGCGGCAGCTCATGATCACTACCTTCCAAAGCCAACTCAACCATATTATTGTTCGCTCACGCAATATTTGGTACAAATTAGTAAAACTGCATATTTGAAATAGTTAATTAGTCACTTGAAGCCTCCCAACCGGTATAATGGTTAGTACTGTGACTGCCGTGGCCAAAGGCCTGGCTTCGAATCCCGGAGAAAACATGGACGTTTGTAAATGTATAGTATAAATGGAGGCATTCTGAATATGCGGCGAGCCGAAAGTCCTCTCGAGAGCTGCTTAGTGGTAGGGAAAAGCGTGGGAAATCCTCGGATTCGTCCCAGCCCCAAAGTCCTCTCCATCAAAATAGGAGGCGGAACTGTGATAAATCGCACTGTCACATGTAAGGTACTCAAGGTTGTTGCCAAAGACAAGCGTAAATTTGCGCTCCTTGCCACGAGGAATTTCGTGGGCTTGGGCTGGCTATAGGTCAGACAAGTGGGCATGAGTCAACAACAACAGTTACTTGAAAGTTCTTTAAAAATCTTACTTTAATAAAAATCTAAAATGCCATTTTTCTGTGATATCATGATACAAGTACAAAAAAACTTACTTTTTTTAGCAATTTTTAAAATTAATTGAAGTTCGTGAGAATCATGTACAAATATCTACAGGCGGAAACATCGCGGACCAAATCGTTGTCGAAAAGCAAGCGAATTCAATCTACTTTCCATAATTCAATGTAGTAGTCATCTCCCTTTACATTAATCCTACCTGTATTTCTGTACCGATCAAAGTATTTAGGCCAATATTAGAACGTTCGTTGGAATACTTTTAATCGAAGGGTATCCAGTAATCGAGAAATCCCAATATATGTTGTTGCACTTGTAGATGGCGTTGTCAAGTAAGGAATAATTTTTATTACATCTAATCGAATAGAAAATGTAAAAAGATTACTTACTGTCACTCTCTTCTACGTATATTCTATAATACATATAAACATTTTCTTGCTCGCAACTTCTACAGTTGGACCTGAGTGTCTGATAGAAACGCAAATCTTTTGGCTTTACAGTGAGTTTTGTTGCATTCCTACCGAAACGAAGTCTCAGAAAAAGAGCATAAGCGCTGAAAACCTCGATAGGTGAAGAAAGCCTAGGAGCGCGATGAAAGAATCCTGATGACAGTTTCCTAAAACAAAGGGACTATGCACGGAAAACTGGTGTCCAGGGCAGGCAGCCAATAAAGTGCTTTGATCTGTTTCGAAAGCTTAAAGTTTTGAGGCAGTTGAAAGGAAAAAACGCGCTGTAGAATGTACGGTCTTTGCTTGGCTGGGGTTGATGAAATTTGAGATCTATTTGCTTCATAATGACAACGTACAATAAACAACATAGGGGAAGGATGGTTTATCGCAAGGATGGTTTATCTCACTAGAATTCCCTACCTGCTACGCCTTTATTTCTAAGGCCTTAATTTCTGGACTCCAAAGTCATCGCTCTCGGAATTCACTTTGTAGAAAATATTCAAGCTAAACTGCCAGAATATCAGACACAATTCAATTCAAATACATTCCAATAATAACGCAAACTTTAGCAGCGGTGCATACATGCGAACGGTAATACTCTAAGATTGTAGAGTCATTAAGTTATTTAGAAGCAGAAAATACGAAGGAAAGAGCAATGTACTTCCCGAGACTCGAAGCACGGATCTCTCGAATACGCGTCGAGCGTGCTGACCACTACACCACGAGGCCATGCGAAGAAGGCGGGAAAAATGCCTTATATACTTCCTCTTTTAAAGGGCGACTAGGGATTAGGCGACCCAATCGCCAAATCCCGGTGGTGGAGAATTATCATTCACCAACTTTTTTAGTTCGAGCGCCAGTGTAGAGACATTAGGTAATTTTTGGAAGCAGGAACTATGAAAAATGAGCAACGCCCTGGCCGGGACTCGAACAACGGACCTCTGGAATACGCGACCAGCGTGCTGACCACTACATCACGAAGGCATGCGAAGAAATACCTTATACAGTCCCCCTTTTAAAGGGCGACTTGGGATTAGCAGCCCCGATCACCAAATCCTGATGGTGGAGAATCATCATCCACTACCTCTTTTTAGTACAGGCGCCAGTGTAGCGTCATTAGGTTATTTGGAACCAGGAGATATGAAGGAAAGAGCAGTACCCTCGCCGGGACTCGAACCACGGACCCCTCGAATACGCGTCGAGTGGACTGACGACTACATCACGGATGCATGCGAAGGAGGCGGGTCTTATAAGATACCTCATAAGATGTACAGTAGCGTATTAAATTCATGTAAGCTTTAAAATTTTGTTAGTTTATACTTGCTTTTACTTCATGGGTGGTGTGAAGGAATGATATTGATTTCACGATATCATTGTGAGAGAATGGAACAAAAACGTACTGAAGACCTGCAAGAAATATGAATATGGTTTTCTTTACCTTTTTCAGAAGCTATCTCGTTTTAAAAGTTTTTCAGAGAAGTGATTTTAGTTACAACTAAGCTAATCTTATAGTCATGCATAACAATTTTATGTATTTATATCACACTAAAACTAAATGAGACCAAAGAATGAGACCAATACGTCATGCTTGACGTCACCGCAATATGTAAGAACTGAGCACGCTGTGTCTCAATTGAGACACGCTTGTGTTAGGATTCTGCATCGAAGACGAATCGAAATACCACTAAGCAACTCTCAGATAACACTCCATTAGTGACATTTCCTGAAAGTTGAGTTTAAGAGAGTACTTCATCTTGGAAATTCTTACTCAAGAATTTTCCACCCCTATCCTTATAGGAGTATTTCAGTTACTATTTTCTGAGACTTT
>KK116225.1:179951-195342 GCA_000611955.2 Stegodyphus mimosarum | reverse complement strand
TATATATATATATATATATATATAATTTACAGAAAATAGTATAAGAACTCAGAGATCTTTTGGTCAAGAATTTTGCGCATTGAGCTGCAAATTTAAAATTAAAGGTGAACAAAAGGAGTAAAATTCTAAAAGCAATTGCCTAAGAGTAAATTTGACATTCAAGTTCCAAGCAAAAAGAGAAAAATCCTATAGGCAATCGTCTAAAAGTAAATTTGATACCTACTTTCCAGAGTTTAAAAAAAATTAAACAAAAATTAATTACTTACTCAAAAGTATAAGTAACGAAAAAAAAAACAACAACTAAAACTGAATGTTTGCATTCGAGAAATTCAACATTAAAAAACTTTAACAAGTAAAAAAAAACATTGAAGACACAAACTAAATTAAAATAAAACACCAGAAAAATTACAAAGAATGGCAGTAAATGGCAATTTAGCCTACGTCGAGCTTGTTGCAGACTTATCAAGGGAAAAGCGCATCATCTCGTGCATAGGTAAAGTCCATTACGCGTTTCGTCAAACGACAATAATTGAGACAAAAGCGAAAAAACTTTAATAGAAAAAAATAGATAAAAATCTACATAATACCGTAGGTATCAATTCTTATCGTTTCTTTTCCCGACGCGCCTGCCATAAAATTTAAAACAAATAAAAGTACTACTGAGTAAACTTTACTGAAACTTGGTAAAGCTAATGTACAAATAAACAAAAGTAGCCAATTAGGCATGAGTCAAAAATTAGATAATTTTAAGGGAGATCCCAATGAGCTAGAAAAATTAGACTTATTTAACCAAATCAAGAAATAAAACAAAATGAAAACAAAATAAAATATATAAGTGGCCTATTTTAGCTCTTCTAAATGTAAAACTGTTATCAAAATAAGATACTGTGTGTCGTTCTCCGATGCAAGATGGATTAGAATAACACTTCTCGTCTGAAGGTCTGCAGTTTTCCATTTCACATATATTTAAAGAACAGATAGTTTAAGAATAGATTATTGTTGCGTGCGTACGGGTTCGTAATGTATTGAATGCACAAGTCAATAAAAAGTTAATAAAATTTATTCTTTTCACAAGAAATAAAACAAAATGCTGAAATATTTCCTTAGAGATATTCGTAAAATATCATAATATCTTACATTATATTTACATTATTATTATGTTACATTATTAGCCATTATATTTTGAGCTATAGAAACGTTGAGTACAACTCAATTCAAAATACGGAGAAAGTTAATTCGATCTCATAGCGAATTCGCTACAATGAATAATTAAGTAAACAATACAGTTCGCTTAAAACAACAACAACAACTGAGCTGAGATGTTTTAATCCGGCTTTTGTAAGCTTTTTAATCATCACGAGAATATTCTGGTAAAATCTTTTTTCTCGAATTTTCTGGATAGCAAAACAGTACACTTACGAGATATCTATTTATTAAATGCTAGATGCACGAGGTCTTGTATATTTACTTTTTCGGCGCAGCTTTCTCTTAAATTTTGTCACGTGCTGCATTGCATGGGAAAATAAAACAATTTAATTACAATTCTACTAAAAATAGCTAAATAAATGCAAAATCCTTATAACACTATGTATAAATATTAAAACGCCGATGAATCGCAGCAATTTTTTCATCAAAAGTCTCTAGAATCTGAGTTTAAAGCTTCAGTTTTCATGTTTGAAGAATCATTTCCACACAAGAAAACTGGGATTCCAATTTAAAACGCATTATTTACAGATTTTTGCATATAAAGTTATTTTAATTCATCTTAAAATCGTACTAAAACGGCGTTCATACAATGTGCTAAATATCAGAATTTCAATCTTAATCGAATTTACGCAGTTGTAATTATCAATGAAATAAGTCACATTCAAATAAAATATGATTAAATGCCTTTTGCTTCTAATCCAGCTCTCATATTTTTATTTTTTTTGCCATTTAATTGTCATAAATTTCAAAAGGCAATTTTTAGATTTCACGTCTTAAGCTCAGAGAGAATTTAAACATCAAAACAATTGTATACTCGGTACAAGTCCCTAATGGATAAAATTCTTCCTTGATACTGCTGATATTTGCGTATCATAATGGCTTCTTTAATTAATTTTGCACAAAGAAAATTTTAAAATGCCAAGGGATAGTGAAAATTTAATGAAACCTTTGAGTAAATAGGTGAATTCCAGCAAATCTACTATATCCAGTTAAACGTAAAAAGTAAACGCAAGGAAATGTTTAACCAGATAGCAAAAAGAACGGATTACATCTGTAAATTTCATTTCCTGTTATCAATTTCCAAGTTAATTAGAATGTAATTTGCGTTATGAAACGGAATTTAGCAGCATTGTTCAGGACATAAATAAATATGAAGTCACATGAGAAACTATTGAAAGATCTTTATGAAGCAGAATTTAATTTGGTAAATTTTAAAGTTTTTTCTAATTTATAGTCTCTTTTCTATGAATCTGCTGTTTCATGAAGTTTAACAGAGAGAGTATTGTAGAGATAATCTTAATTTAAACAGACTTTATTTAACCATACAGGAGCTATAGTATTTTAAACTTGTCTTATTTACAACCACGACAAAATCGTTTTAGTTTTACAAACGGAAATCATAGATTACTTGCGCAATAAAATTAATCTTTTTTATTTTTAGCCCAAAGGTGCTGTAGCAAAGAAGGGTTATTTGTCTGAAAACAGCATTTTGTGGCGTTTTTAACTATAAAGTATAACTATGTATAACTTTATTATTTGTGGCGTATAACTACACTATTTGTGGCGTATAACTATACTATTTGTGGCGTATAACTACACTTTTTGTGGCGTATAACTATACTATTTGTGGCGAATCACTTTTTAAATTGTTGCCACCAGATATAATCACCCTGTATTAAATAAAATAATGAGCAACCTGCATGAATGTATGCATTTTTCTGGCATTGTGAAAAAACGACGGTACCTACAGCCATCAAATTTTGAATAACGTAATCCTCTACCCGAACATGAGCACCTGGATGCTCGAATTAGTAATTATTTATTTTACATAAAAATAGAATCAATAATTTTTATACCTTAAAACTCCAATTTTGTAATATTTTTTAATATTGTGTGTGTTTTAAGCATATCAACAAATTTAGCTTTGAAGAATAAATGTGTTCCCCGCTCCATTGGTATTCTAGAATGTGTTCTTAGCTCCAGGAGTCTGGAGATCCCTGTTTTGTAAACTGAAACTGCCAAAACTTTTACTGTAGGTTCTCAAACTATAAAACAGTGTGTTTTATTGTTCATAAATTATCATCTGTGATAGTAACCTAAACCTGTAATAAAATGCTAAATTAAAATCACATCAACAAGTATTAAAAAAAACAACTTATGATATTGAATATGTTTCGTTTAATTCAAAGTAACTGGCAACAAAATGCAGTTTATTTATTTAAAATAACTATTCTGCAGAAAATGTTCTACGAGAACAGCATTACATACCTCATTAGTTCATTGGTCCTCTTATTCTTTTGCTAGCAAAAAATGGAAGGATGTGTACTTGTTGTTGCGTTCTACGAGTTTGTGGAATTGGACTTATTGATGGTAACACATGATTTAAGAATCAAAACACAATTTATTCGCCGGTAAGCACTATTAAACAGGACAGTTTCAAAGACACGTTGAAGTCGTCGAAAAAATACAACAAACACCCTGACACAATCAGCAACACAGTCTTCAGGTTATCAGGCTATAACTGTGAAGACAGCTTCACTGTAAAGCAATTGAATACAGCTCCCGATTCCGTCGATCGCTCTCAAGCTAACCTTTGAACTCAAGTACTACACTACTGCTGAATTCAAGATAAACTACTACGTGTACAGGCAGGGTACATATAGCTTTTGACCTTCCTTCGAGAACATTCTCCAGAAAACGAGCAAGAACTCGTTCTAGAATGTTCACTCTCCGTCTATGACATATCGCTAGTGTATTCGCCAGATGGCAGATTTTGCTCCAAATGTGGAAAGCCTGCTCTTTCTTGCCGCTTCCTGGCAACCCTAAATCCGTTTTGCGGGGAAGCTATCTTACAGCTGGACATTTCGTAACAATGTAAACTTTAGTCATATGAATTTATAACGTATTTCTCCCGCCTTCTTCGCCTGCCTTCGTGGTGTAGTGGTCAGCACGTTCGATGCGTAACCAAGAGGTCTGTGTTTCGATTCCCGGTGAAGGCGTTGCTCATTTTTCACGTCTCCTGCTTCCAAAATAACCTAATATCTCTTACACTGGTGCACGAACTAAAAAGGTGGTGAATGATGATTCTTCACCACAAAGATTTGGCGATTGGGTCCCCAAACCCCAATCGCCCTTTAAAAGGGGGAGTATATGAGGTATTTCTCCCGTCTTCTTCGCCTGCCTTCGTGGTGTAGTGGTCAGTACGCTCGAGGAGCAACCTACAGGTCCGTAGTTCGATTCTCGTTGAAGGCGTTGCTCATTTTTCACGTCTCCTGCTTCCGAAATAACCTAATGTCTCTACAAATTCACTTAAAAGTTATTTTACTTTATTTTCACTTAAAAGTTATTTATCAGAATCCACACATTTTAACAAATAAATTAGTTATGTAAACAAAATACTTTTAAATCTCATAGCGCTCTTTTTAATAACGACTGTAGCATCAAAATATATTTGAACATTACATCCGCACCAATATTTTTAACTTCCAATCCTTTTCATTATCATAACTTCGTTAACATTTGTCTGATTGTCGATGAATATATTTGTAACTGATCCAGAATGACTTATTCGTATGGAGCCAAGTAAAAATAGATCCTACTATTCAGTAATGAGAAATTCCTTTGGTATTAATATTCAGCGGCATTTCATTTTAAAACTGTTAGATGATTAAATGCTTATCTGCGAAGTGAAAAATAAAACACAGCCTGGAACGCTCGTTTCTAGATCGGGATTCTTGATTTACCCCGAACTTTGCGCCGCCAAATCGATTTAAGAGTAGTTTCAAAAATCGTTTTTCCGTTATTACCTCACATCTCGCAGTTTTCCGTCAAACGTGGAAGTCGAGAAATCTTTCATTAAAACTCTTCCAATAGGAATGCAACAGTCGATTCTTTTCAAAACGATCACCCCCGCTTTAATTAATGACAGTAAGCGAAATAGTTTTCCCTATGTCTGTGTTTACTTAAAGTAATGACTGGCATACCACTCTCTGATAATCTTCATCAAGTGAGTACGAGAAAATATGCCAGGAATTCCTGAAACGAGAGACTGAAAGAGCCTTTTCTATTGGATTCTATGTGGCGACTGCTAAGGGACTATACAGAGAGAACCTGTCGCTATTAAAAGTTATGCTCGCTTTTTTAAAGGAAAGTTAGACGTGATTATTTTGCTTGTTTACATTCCGAATTATCTGATTTTGAATGATATGATATTTAGTTTTATAATCATAAAGAGTAAGCTGGAACAATTCCATTAAAACTGTGGAATGAAAAAAAAATGTTTGTCGAAAAAGAATGCTAACTTTTCTATAATAAATTCACCAACAGAAGAATAACCTAACATGTGATAAAAGAAAAAAAATCCCAATTTTAAGTAAAACTGTGCAGCTATTTTTTGCTCCATTTTATTGTCATTTCAAAGAGAACATTTCATTACTAAAAGGCGTTTCATTATTTATACATCATACTCAGAATAAGATGTAAATAATGTCTTTTAAACTGGTGTATTTGTTAAATAGAAAACTAACAGATATAAAAATGTTATGTGGAAATAAAAGCAGTTTGAAAACGGCAATGAAAGAATTGATGAAAGAAATTCATTTTACGAAAGGAAATAAAGGCAAATATATAGATAAAGAATACAGTACATATGTTACCGTTAAAGTATTGTTGCGAAAAATTCGGCGGTTGCGCCTGTATGTAAGCTTTCCGGCATAGCACTAGGGTTCCCATAAAATAGTGTATAGTAGGGTTGCCAGATTGGCGACTTTATCGCCCATTTGGCGACCAAATCGGCGATATCCCATGGTCCAATCAGGGAGCTTCTAGAATAACTTCCTGTCGAGATATTTCTCGAAACCTGTGGAACCTAAGGGAAAGCTATATAAACCCTTGCGTTTCTGAGAGCCGGCATTGTGAGAATTGTGTGAGAATCGCTGCTTACTGTGAGTGCTAAGCTACGCGAGAGTTTTGTGAACGGAAAGCGATCGAGATAGTGCTTTGCCGTGAAGCTACCTTTACAGTATAGCTTGACAGTGTATTGGTGATTGTTCCACGGTGTTTATTAGAAGTTTAGTGCTGCCGTGAAGCTACCTTTACAGTTACAGCCTGAAGCTGTGTTGCTGATTGTTTCAGCGTATTTATTGTAGATTTTCGACGCTTTTAAAGGTGGTTTTGGAACTGTGCTGTAAATAGTGATTCCTGTAAATAAATTGTGCTTTTTATTGTTCTGCATCGTGTTTTCATCGGATACTCTCAAATCCACGAACCCGTATAACGCAACAGTATATAATGCAGTTATTTCATAGAATACCTAGTTATTCCATGAAATAACTGATCGTGTCCGTTAAAGTCTGTAATATGTTAATAATTTGACATTTTAACTAGTTATTCTATGAAATAACTAGGTATTCTATAAATTAACTAATGAGAGACAGTTAAATTGTAAAATAAACAATTAATCTAAAATAACTAGGTATTCTATAAATAAACTAATGATAGACAATTAAAATGAAAAAGAAGCAATTTATCTAATATATGCAGCGTATGAATGGTATTTATGGAAACGTACCATAAAAGCATGGCCCACCAGCGGCCCAGCGGTAAAGACGCTGAACGCTGGTAGTTCGGTCCGAGGTTCGAATCCCGCGAACGGGCTGGCTGCATGGGCGTTTTCGTGGTTTTCCTCATGTGTAACGTGTATACGAGCCAGTTTCTCTTAGAAAGCCCTCCACGAAGGCATCCCTCCCTTTAGGCAGATAGCTATCGTGTGCTTTGCCATAATTGAGTAACCTAACCATAAAATCATTTGTTACAACAAGGATTACTAAAAAGACACTTGGAATTACAAAAAGCATTATTTCTAAAACAAAAACATTTTTTATTGACACACTGGGTTTTACACGAACATTCCATATTGTTAAACGAAACGTAAATGTACCTTATACTAAAAAGCGAAATATATGATATAGATTATTTTACACTTTAACGGGCTGCAGATCGTTATTTTATGAAATAACTAGTTAAACCATGAAATACAAGAGAGTTTTACACCTTAATAGACACTATCAGTTATTTCATGGAATAACTAGGTATTCTATAAAATAACGGATATCATACTTTAACGGTAACATATGTATTAGATCTACAAATGCAGAAAATAATGCATGTACACTGCGAACAAAAATGGAATAGTTCTAGATATCCCGTTCTACAGGCCCGACTGTCGAAATTCAAATTGTGGTTTTCATGTCTCGAAAGCGCTACTTAGGATATATATTAGACTTATATATAGCATTGTTCTAATATAGGTATTTGGACACAAAATCGAACGTTTTCGAAAATAACATACCATATTTCGATACTACGACTCAAATCATGCTTAGATATTAAATTCTGTAATTTTTGGTGAGAAATTTATGAAGAAATTAAAAAAAAATTATCTTGGCGCATTTGTTAAGTGTGTTCCAAGCATAATAGTACCTAATTCTTCTATTTACTTGGCGAACTTCTTAATCTATAGCAACCTATTTTCCTTTCCTTTTTTTCCACGAGCGGAAAAAAAGTCATCATTCATGCTTTCAAATAATTTTAACAAAGTGCCTAAACCACATTTTCGTTATTATCGCTTATAAATACGCTAAATTTCAAAACGCGCCAAAATATTAATTCTCGTATATCTTAGAAAATTTTGAATTTCGAAAAATTTATAAATATTGTTAAAAATGCAAATTTGAATTATTATTATTGAAATTTATTTGGAATGAATCTAAATTTCGAAATATAAAAGGAAGAATCAAATACGTTTAATAAAAAAAGAGATATTAATAAATATATACCAAATTCAATTAACACTATTTTCAATTAACACTCACTAACACAAATTCAATTAACACTCACTAGCTAAAAATTTTGAAAGCTAATTTTTTAAAAACTACTAGTGCGATTTTTACGAAAATTGGCAGTTTGGCATAATTTGAGTAGTAGAATCGAAATATGGAAAAAGAAATTGGCATGTCGTTTCAGAAAAGTCCGATTTTGTGTTAAAATACCTATATTAGAACAATGCTATATATAAATCTAATACATATCCTAAGTCGCGCTTTCGAGACATGAAAAAACGCAAGCTGAATTTTGTCAATCAGCCAATAGGACGGGAGGTATAGAACTTCTCTCTTCCTTTCTTTCGCAGTGCACATTCACAACTTTCAAAAAAGGGTAGAACAGTTTTTCTTTAATTAAACAACATTAAGCATTTAATTTTGATTTTAACTATACAAGAACGTAAAAGAGTTCTTCCAAAATAGCTTCTAACTTGATTTATAGCTTATGACTCAGCATGAATCAACTAATTTTATTATTTCGCAACTGGCCATTTGCAAAATGTTTGCGTCTTTTTTGTTTGTTTGTTTGTTTTTTTTTAGCAAAATCATCAAAGCAATTATCTCCTGAACACAAATTTATCTTTTAAAAATTTAGCACAAAGGTTTCCAGTAGCATTACTCTATTTGTTTGCTAATACGAGTTTTGATTTAAAATTCTACATTCTCTTAGTAGAACCGTAGGCTAAAAAATCATCGCAAATGCAAACAAATCTGAATATAAATCACAGATGTAAAATATTAATTTCAATGATGTAATAGAAAAGTTTTTGTTCAGTAATGAATGATAATCGAATCAGAGGAACCTCTTTATTTGAAACACATATATAAGGAATAATTCTTGAAAAAATTTTGAAACTGAAGAAAAATTAAATATACGAAAAGTAAAATTTAAAAGAAAACTCTGATGTGTACAACACATGACTTCCTTGTACGGAATATTAAATTATACGCACTTTTTTGTTGAATTACATTTAAACTTATTGGCATGAATTAAATCTACTTCGTCGATAGCGCATAATCCACAACAAAATAAACGGACTCTTTAAAATTCACTATATTTGTTTATCATAGCGACACTCTGGCGTTTCACTTAACAGCGTTACATCTCATTCATTTTATAACTCAGAATGCACAAAAATGATATCCTCTGAAGAATTGTTTAATCGTTGCCACATGTTCTATTCACACGCTATAATAAATCTTAAATGATGTATAAAATAAATTAAACCAAAAAAAAAGAAACACTTTTTCACAGACGGCATTCAGTATTTCTCATTCAATTAATTCTGTTCTCAGTTGGTGACAAGGCAAAAATACATAAAAACTCAAAATATCTATATTAAAAATTACGAAGTAAATCTTAAACATTTATTTCTTCGAATATATTCCAGAATGGACTAAGCATGATTTAATTCGCAATAATAAAAGAAGGCGTTTATCTTTGTTATTCCGAAGCTTACTTTTGCTATATTGGCAGCAAATCCTATATTCTGCCTAGTTCAAATGTAAACAAATATGGATTAAGGCGTTGGTGAAAATAATTAGGATTAGAAGCACTAAAACAGCTTTTAAATTCTTGATTAATTCTACGGATACTGCATGCAAATTTAATAAAGGCATAAAAACCTTAACCGGAAGATAAGAATAACATGATTAAATCATTTTTAAAACAAACAATGCGCAATTTACCAATATATAACAATAAAGAAACTGAGCTCACTGAGTCGAGTAAATATATATATATATATACTTTTGGTGCGGTTCATTGCAACAAAAATAGGGGGTGCACGTCTACATGTTACAGCAGTCCTAGATACAAAATTTGAACGTTCTGAGGTTACTCGTTTTTGAGTTATGCGAGATACATACATACATACAGACACTATGAAAAAATCTCTTCTGAATCCATTTCAAATCAGTTTTATAATTCGTTTGGGGAAACAGAGTTCTTTATTCTGTTCTTACGTACGGATGTCATGCAAAATCATCTCTAATCTGCATTCGATAGCGGTAAAAACGGATATTTTCGTTGAAATCTGGTCCCCTGAATTTTTTGTGATTACAATACTTCTTCTCTAACTTGAAGTAAGAAGTTCTACAAAGAAGTAAAACATTAGTGAAAGACACAAAAATAGCGTGGCAAAGATCAAGAAGAATAAAAATATATGGAATAAAAGTAACAGAATTAGAAATGAAACAAATATAGAAATGTTGAAAAGAAAAGCATTACAGTTTTATTTTCTTGACAGTAATATAAGAATACTTTCGAGTAACGAACGGAAAATTTAACAAGACTAATTCTTATTTTCTTCCTGAAATCTTACTTAAAGGCAAATATCTACCAAAGTATATAAGAATTATTTTCGATGATTATATGCAAAAGCAATGAAAATTGTTTGAAAAATATAACCAATAGTTTAATCACCTATTCCGGTCATCAAATTAACTAGTTTATAACATAGGCTAGGAAATAAAACCATGAATGTAGCATTCTTTATTTCTGAAAAAGCATTTCTGATACTTCATTATTCGGAGTAGCCATAGGAATTTTCCAACCCTCCCTCTTCCAGAAAAAAAAAGAAGTTTACGCAAATGTAATACAGTATTCAACTCACAAGATTCCATCAAACTCTAAGGCGAACATTAACAAAGCCATTGAGAGCTTTGTTTTTATCATAATGTTACGAATCATAATTTGTTTATCATAATGTAACTGAATAACTGTACTTAATTTCATACGCAACTGTAACCGTACCCAGCCCTCATATGCCTTCCAATCATTTTGAGAGGTACTGAACATTTCTCTGCAACCGGGTGAAAACTACGTAAGATCGGAGAGAGCATCTGCCCTCAGTTGTTGTTAGTTCAACGTGAGTTTGGAGTACTGATATATCTCCGGGCTGTATATAAGCAAAATGTGCACTGCTAGGACAACGGCTTGAATTTGGCCAATGACAGTCCAGATGAAGGTCACCATTAACTCCTCCCACACGAGTGATGTCATATTTCTAAAGTTTCTTTACATTCTATTGTTCGGCGTTACGAAGCTCGTTCTTTGAATGTACATTTAGTTTTTAGGAATGAAACTGTTTGTATATATGCGTATATATCTGTATATAACGATTTAATGTTTGTTTCGGAATATTAAGGATTACTCAGAGCTTAAATTGCTCCGGAACCCAGCTCCTGTACTTCATAGTTTTGGGGATATGTTCTAATTCTAGCAGGAGCGCACCGGAACCTTAAATAAGAAGGTTCCGCCACTTCTTTTATGTAACTCAACAACAATTTCAGTAGAAATTTGATATCGAAAATTTTATTTTTTCAATAAAATTACATTAAAAATCACATTAAATTTTAATTTATCTCTTTACATTTTATTTATTTAATTTCTTTAATTATTTAAATAGATAATAAATTAATTACGAATTAATTAAATAATAATTGTCAATTAAAAATAATTCATAAATATTAATATCAATTAAATAATTATTAATCAATTTGATAATCATTAACTGTTTAATTTTTAAATTACTAATAATTTTAATAGTCATTTTCCTCATTTATTTACACTTTTTCCTCTTTCCTAACGGTCTTCCATAGGGCTCCGGCGCTTCTACTTTTAGAAGTTTAGTTCTGGGATTACTCTACTGTTCCAATACAAAATTAGATCTAGTCAGATGGAAGGTACTCACGGCTGGAATATGCATGTGAAGTGTGGTTTACAAATTATTCTGCATACTGATAATCAGAAACTCTTAAGTAATGAAGAGTTAAATCATCTAATACATCAAATGTACCTGCGGGAATTAACTGAGTAAAATTATCATTTCTTGGTTAAAAATGCTAATTTGTGTCGTAAAATTAAGAGAAAAAAGGCTTTATAGATTATTCGTTGGAAATCTGACATCCTGAAAAATGGCCAATGGAGAAAAATGACCAAAAGGAGAAATATATATACGCATACGTACACACTCACACACATATATACTGATACATGTAATTCACATATAATTATATATTGAAAATATATGTATGTGTGCCCATACTCATGCATATATATATATACACAAACATGCGCATAGAGAGAAATTTTATAAATTTCGAGACATAAATTTGTATTCCTTCTCGAACAGTAAGGAAATAATACTTTAAAGAAAAATTAAAAAATGACATCACTAGAGCAAATTTAAATTGCAGAGTAAAAATGTTCATTCAAAGAACGCATTTCGTAACGCCCAACAGAATGTAAACAAACGTCAGAAATATAACATCACTCATGTGGGCGGAGTTAACGGTGACGCTCATCTGAACTGTCATTGGCCAAACTCAAGCCGTTGTCCTAGCAGTGTACATTTTGCTTATATGCCTCCGGGTTAGCTTCGCTCTTTAGACGCACTTTGCATTTCGTTGCGTTTCACTTTCTTAGTACTTTGAAGTATAACTGTTGGTTGTACTCCGTGATACTGTTAAGAGTTATACTACTATTCCAATGTAAAGGTCCAGAACTGTGAAATATTTATTGGGATAAAATAAATTTTATTAAGTCATCACCGGTTCTGTTTGCATTCAATAATTTTCGAAACCACACACAGGGAACAAACAATAAAATAAATTTCGGAAAAAACAATCGTAATTGGTTCGATGTTAGAAACCAGTTCTTGTTCAAGCTAAGATAAAATAAAGATTCTGTCAAGTAGCATTTCAGAAGCAAGTGGAATTTAATATTCCTTCAAAACGCTCAGCGTGATTATAATTTCCAAAAGCTCAAGAATTTACAAAAGTAATTGCAAAGTAACTTAGCAACGATAATAAAAATATTTTAGGTCTAAATCAAAGGCATATTTGAAAGAATAACTTCATCGTAGTTTTAACAACTTCAAACACTAATATCTGTCATCAAATTGCAAACGCCTGTCTATGTTTTAATAAAGTCAGTTTTGTAAATAACGGTTTTGTTTCTAAGCTTATTTGAATTAAATAAACTTCAAAATTTCTAAAAAGGTATTGTCTGAAGTAGAGTATTACTTAAAGAAAAAAAGTCTGATGTGTACACTACATGACTTCCTTATACAGAATATTAAATTATGCGCACTTTTTGCTGCATTTCGTTTCAACTTATTTCCCCGAATTTCATTAGAGGTATATTTCTCATTCAATTAATTCTATTCTCATTTCTCAACAAAGTAAAAGTGCATAAAACCTCAAAATATCTTCCCTAAAAATTTAAAGGATAGGAAAAAATAAATAAATAAATCACCAAATACAGTTAAAACAACAGAAAAAAATTACAATTAAATTAGAGTTCTCTGCGAAAGGAAGCAATTCGTCCAGCAGACCAAAAGGCAGATTTTTCGGTGCAAAAGAACTGAAAATTTAATTTTGGTTTCACTCAGCAATAAGACGCTGAGGGTGCAGAAACTGAATTTACTATTCTGCTAAGTTTCAAATATAAAGAAATATGGATGGTATGGTAAACAAAAATTAAGCTTAGCCTCACTTAAACAACTTTTAACATGTTGGTAATTCTACAACTATTGCATACTGATGAATTAAAGTCGACATGAAAATCGTAACCGGAAGATAAGAACAGCATAATTGAATCATTTTAAAGCAAAAAATGAGTAATTTACCAACATATAAGAATAAAAAAACATTGAGCTCATCGAGTCGAGTATCATATATATATATATATATTGATTTATATATGTTTGGAGCGGCCGATTACAACAGAAAAGGGAGATGCACAACTCCATGTTATAGCAGTCGTATATACAGAATTGTAACAATCTGAGGCCATTCGATTTTGAGTTTAGCGAGATACATACGTACATACGTACGTACAGATGCCACGGAAATTTTTTTTCTAAATCCATTTTAAATCAGTTTCATAATTCGTTTGGAAAAAAGAGTCATTTCTTTTGTCCTTGTGTACAGATATTAAGCAGAAACATTGTTAAATTGCATTCAATAGCGGTCAAAAAGGATATTTTCGTTCAAATATGATACCCAGAATTTTTTGTGATTACAATACTTCCTTTTTCGTAGAAGGAAGTAAAAAAAAACGGTCATCCGATTGCCAAAGCTAATGTTGAAAGCAAAATATTTTCTTTTCCAAGGAAGATTTTTCTCGCAAATATGAAGAAAACAGCAAAATTTATCCAGAACAGTACAAATTACCCTTATGCCTAAGTTCTATTTTATTTCGATTATAGATTACCTTCGACTCGCTTCCATGCATATGAACTTCAACATTTCAAAGCTTCTTAATACAAAATTATTATTATCATTACTAGTTTTCCGTCTACGGTCCTATTAAATTTACTAAGTTCTTATTAATTTCCCATTAAAATCTGGCTTAAATTGATCTGCATAAGAAATGCGTACTCATTTTGTCGTTTACGTTTACAATCTATCAAATGATGAAAGATCAGCTCATATTTTTGCAGCATACTCGTAGGATCTGTCTAGTATTGTAGGAATTAGTTTTACACATTTAAAAAATCCATCCACCAGATTAATGATTTTAGCTTTAATCTTCTCTGATTAATGCTGGCAATACCATTAATCAAGATATAAGACACGATAATGAAAAATAATATTTCCAGGAACTGAACTTATTACGTATTTATGAGGTTACTACAGCGTTATTATTCTGAATTCCTGATTACAGGAAAGTAATGGAAGCAGAACACTAGATTCTTTAGGATTCTAATATTATACAAGTGTTTGAGTTTAACGCTTAAAACATAATTATTACTGGAGACTAGATTAACAAGCGTTCGCATTTTCTTCAACATACTGATTTCACGAGCTTGTGGTTAAATGCATGTACTTTGCGACTGACTCGCCTATTTTGAGCTTTTATTTTCAAATTTTTAAATATAAAATTGAATATTAATCTTGCAATTAAAATTTCACTGCTTTTATTTTTCTAACATATTTCGACATTTAAAAATTTAGTTGGGGAATTTTAGACGTTAATTGTATTATAAGGCATTTCTCACTCCTTCTTCGCATGCTTTCGTGGTGTAGTGAACAGCACAATCGACGCGTAAGCGAGAAGTCCGTGGTTCGATTCCCGGCGAAGGTTTTGCTCATTCTTCCCATCTCCTACTACAAAATATTCTAATAACTCTACAAGTGGTGTCGAACTAAAAGGTGGAGGATGATAATTCTCCACCTCCACGATTTGGAGATTGGGTCAACTAATCCCTAGTCGTCCTTTTAAAGGGGGAGTATATGAGGTATTTCTCCCGCCTTCTTCGCATGCTTTCGTGGTGTTGTGGTGAGCCTCGCCGACG
>KK116225.1:168646-179898 GCA_000611955.2 Stegodyphus mimosarum | reverse complement strand
CAGAAACATCTCTCTACAATATAATAAACTGATATTTTCATTTCGGTTTGGTTTATTTGATTATGGCAAAGCACACCAGCGCTATCTGCCTAAGGAGAGGGATGCCTTCATGGAGAATTTTTAATGGAGACTGACTCGGATACATGTTACACAACAGAAAAACCACGAAAGTCCCATGCAGCCAGCTCGTTCGCCGGGATTCGGACCACGGACCGAACTACCAGCATTCAGCGACTTTACCGCTCGTAGCAGGTGGACAAAATTTGCTTTTCAATCAGAGATTCAAACGGAAATTAAACCAATTTTTAATACATGATTTGCAAACATTTCACCGTTTTGAGTATCTACTATGTTTCATTTACTTCTCCATTTATTTTATTTCTTTGAACTTTTAACACAAAATTAAGTTCTACTGATACACCCTTAATTAAATTAATTAATTAAGGGTGTATCAGTAGAACAATCTTCAGAGATTTATTCATTTAAGAATGGGTGGCCAACTGGCTGTCAACACATTACAATTCATGCGATAATGAGGCTCTTACTAATTTTATTGAGTAAATTATAATTAAGGAAAATTAAGCCAAGAAACACATGTACAGTTCTTTTATTTTTAAGAACGCTGTTTTTTTTAACTTGACAGAGATATAAAGAGCATCATTCAGAACTTTATTCAAATTTTTAAAAATTCAGCGCAGCATACGTGCAATATTGAGTATACTTTTCCTTCAAAGTAATTTAAAAATTTCCCCATATGACACGACAAATTGCAGATAAATATCGTGGCCCTGAAAAGAAATGTTTATATTCTAAGCGAATTTAAATAAAAGCATATAATCGAAACCGTAATGGCAAAGCGAAATATTCAACAGTTTTTATTTAGAGCTTTACGAATACGCATTACTTTTAACATCCTTGACGTAAAATTGTAATGCAAAATAACTTTGAAAAAACGCAATTATGTTTTAAAGTATTTTGACATAAATGTATAATAATTCCAGAATTTATCAAAAATAGTTAAAAGTAAATGTAACGAAAGAAATAAGTATCTACTATTTTATTGTAAGGTACAACAACAAAAATACTATTAAAGCAAAACAGGATATTTTTAATAAGCTAAAAATGTAAAAATATATTATCAGCTTACTGTTTTTACAACTATTTCATTAGCGTATTATGAGAAAATGAAAAGGAATCTGAAAAGTTTTAAATTTTAACGATCGCCTAGAAGATTTTTTACGCACTGTACGACAGCCACTGAATTCGAAATCTACCAAGTCTGTTGTTGCAGTCATTCTTGCTACCCCCGGCCTTTTTTTTTCTTTTTAGCTTTATTATCAAGCGTTGTTTTCGTCGCACTTACATCATATACAGTTCAAATGCAAAATCACAAAAATTTTAAAAGCAGTATATTTTTAAAGTTCTCGATGCAATGTTAAGTGTTGCCATAGATTTTCCAATTTTTTTCAGGTTTTCTCAGTTCATCATATCAGTGTTTAGTTTTCGTAGTTAAGATTATAAGATATTTCTCCCGCCTTCGTGATGTAACGGTCAGTACACTCGGCGTGTATTCGAGAGGTCAGAGGATTGAGTCCCGGCGAGCGTATTGGTCATTATTCATCTCTCCTGCTTCGAAATAACCTAATAATTCTACAGAGGCGTTCGCATTAAAAAAAGGTGATGGATGATGTTTAACTACCACCAGGATTTGGCAATTGGGTCCCCTAATCCCCAGTCGCTCCTTAAAAGGAGGAGTATATAAGGTATTTCTCTCGCCTTCTTAGCATGCCTTCGTAGTGTAATGGTTAGCACACTAGGAGCGTATCCGAGAAGTCCGAGGTTCGAATTCCGGCGAGAGCATTGCTCATTTTCCATATAGTCTGCTTCAAAAAAGTCCTAATGACTGTAATAGATGACTCACGAAACACATTTTTCTGTCGTTTCATAATTAAAGTTTTGTTCGTTAAATTCATTTATTAAACATCACGTTCTTTGCACTTACACCGCATAAAATTCAATAGCAAAAAATCAAAATATTTAAAAACAGCATGCATTTATAATAGACAGTCTCGCGCGTTGTATATAAAAATATAATTTTTCGTGCTAATATAGCCACCGTTTGCTTTCAAATCGTTGAGTTTGTTCATCAAAAATTCAACTAAAGTTTTACAAACTGTGAAATAAATAATAAAAAAATATATAACGTCGTTCTACGAAAATATTGAATATTTTTAATTAGTCAGATCATGAGTTCAGAGCATTTGTATTGTTTAAATAAAACTGATTCAAAAGTAAGAAATGAATTTTCTTAAGAACTGTATCTATTATGCTTTTAATTAGCTTTGTTTGTTAAGCCACAATAGACATTCAAATTCGCTGAAACAACCTTGTATTTGGCGTATATTTACTAAAAACACTCAATCGATTTCGAGGGCAGCTACAGGTCCCTCCTCATCAGGAGAACAAAATATCTAGAAAGGGAAAGAAAGCTGAGTAAGGACTTTTTATACTCTCAGGTAGAACCACGCGCGAGGAGGCAACGCCATCTATCGGTAAAAATAATCATCAAGAATTATGTTAATAGAATTTTAAAAGCGCTAGGAAGGACTGGATTAGACTTAAAATCGTTCACTAAACTTGCTAAATCTTTGTGAATATGAAAAGCCTCAAGAAAATCCAATTCACCAACGGAAGAAGCTTTTTGGATAATTTTTGCAGATCCAAAGTCAAAATTATGATTAAATTTCCAACTATGATACGCTATTGAAGACTTGTTAATTTCGCCCTTTCGGACATAAGATTCATGTTCCTTGATACGAAACTTTAACGCTCTTTTTGTTTGGCCAATATATCTCAAGCCAACCTGAGAGTAGGCGTGTTTCTCTTCTATCACAATAGACATATTTAATATCAAAGATAAATATTTAACATTTTTCCGAATGGCAACAGATTCGAATATAAAGTGAAAAGACTCATTTGTAGTGACTCAACGCAAAATCCTACTTCAAATACAACAGCCCTTTTAGGCTAAAAATAAATAAAAACTATCATATAAAATAGTTACACTGCACAATAGTATAGCAAAACCATGCTTACGTTTTTCGTACATCACGTATACGGCATATTTTTCGTATATATTTCCGTATATCGATCTATTTTCATCTCCTTTCTGATGTTCCCGAACCTCTTAAACGGGGGAAGAGCATAAAACTCTTTCCAACTTTAAACTCTTTCAAATATTTGAAATATTTCAAATAAATGGTGCTAAACTGAGATTTTTTTAAGACTAAATACATTTTGATCAGGTGATATTTCAACACCTTTTATGTATATTTTTCACGAGGCCTTTTTAATCATCTTCAAGCGAACCCATCTTTTTTATCATCCAAATCTCTTCTACCATGAAAATTTAAAATTTTTTTCTTCAATTGTGCATCGTTTTGCTTGATCGATTTGGTGTATGGTTACTATGGAAGTGTGAAAAGAAAAATTTCTAATATTCAGGGAGATCGATATTACTTGGAATGATGAAGAAAATAACACGCGCTTTTGATAAATCACACCAATTTCTGTTACAGAAAAAAAAATGGTGTCGAAAGTGTGATGATGTTTTTTATTTCCTTTCCTCCAACTCTAGTGAAAAAGATATTACAAGTCTCCGAATATTAAAAAAGGTTTCTAAGCGTCAGATTTGAATTTCGGTTATTTTAACTTTACACATCCAGCAAGCGACATTTTAGAGTTGGTTTATGTTTGTTGTTTGTGTTTACATAAGAATTGCTTAAAACTAGATGGAATTTATTGTTCCAATAATGGCTTGTTTGAAAAACTTCGGTAACACTTTACGAATTTCCATATTTAGGAATTTGACAAAGTTTTTGCAATTTAAAATTTGGCAATTCGATAATCAAACACGCGTAGTAGAAAAGCATTATTTATTTTAACTAAAATTACTTGGTTAAAAATATTAGTTATTTAACTAGACATAAGTGAATATTTTTTCAGTAGTTCCGGCATTAATTATATCCTACATATACAGGGTGTATCAGTAGAACAGTGACAAACTTTCAGGAGAAATACAGTACACCTAGACGATGTGAACTCTCATAGCAATGCATGGTCGGAAGCGCTTTCCCGGCGCGGTAGTTACGACACAAAACGCAAAAAAGGAAGGACACAAACATAGAGACAAAACATAATTTCTGATGTTAAGTACAGCAGTAATCTACAAATAAGAACAAAACCAAACAGCGATCGTCATTAAGGAAGGTGTTCGAAATGACGACCCCGGACTGTAATGCAAGCCTCATTTCTCTGGTGCACTGGAGATCTGCATCACGTATGGAAAATACATTACGCACGGTTCCTGCATCATGATCCGGGTCGTAATTTCGAACACCTTCTTCGAAGGTGATCGTTGTCTCTTTATCTTGTTTTCTTTTTGTTTTTTTTTGTACTTTGAATAATAATTTTTCCTCACCCCCTTCGTGTCCATTCTTTCCCGACTTTTGTGTCGTCACTACCGCGCCAGGAAAGCGCTTTTCCGACCATGCATTGCTATGTGATTTCTCATCGTCTAGGTGTATCCTATCTCTCCTTAAACTTTACCACCGCTGCACTGAAACACCCTATATTTCGCATCTCCACATACAAACAACTGCTCCAAAGCTATTTTACATTTTATAAACAGATTATTTCAGACTGAAAGGTCGAGGTAAAGAGCAGAAGATAGATCTTTAGATTGCAATAATTTTAGTCTCATGACAAATTTCATAAAAAAAAAAAAAAATCAGACGTGGACAAGGCGGGACTTGCTTGTACGGCCATTTAAATTATACACATTTGTTGCTGCACTTCATTTAAACTTATTTAGTCAAATTATTCTACCCGATCCCTCAAGGCCAGTTGAAAATGACATCAAAAATTGCAAATTTTGTAATTTAATATTCCAGTCAAATTTTGTCATACGGGAGTCTTATAAATGCTACCAGTACTACTAATAATTTACTAAAATTTTTAATTAATAATAGTAATATTTATGTCTCCCGATTTCTTAGCATGCCTTCGTGGTGTAATGGTCAGCAAACTAGGCGCGGATTCGAGACGTCCGAGGTTCGAGTCCCGGTGGTGATACTGATCATTTTTTTATGTTTTCCGATTCAAAATAACGTAATGTCTCTACAACATATACATACTCGCAATCATAATATATGCACGTATACATAATTTAATGAATGAAATGAGTAAAATTTCGATAATTTTCTCAGAATTTAAAACCTTAGAGTAGAACGTGTACAGAATTATATTGACGTTAAAGTTATAAAGCATTTTCTTCCTCGTTTCCGAGTTTCTTCGTGGTGTTACTAGAAGCAAACTCGGTCCGTATTCGGAAGATTGAAGCCAGGCGGCGGCACTGTGGATTTCTTCAATATCCTGACATCAAAAAAATTCTTATGATTCTACCAAGTGTAAGATAAAATAATAGACTAAAATAATTCCAAAGAATTTAAAATAAATCCAAATGTTACACATCTCATAGAATCTTTCAGCAGATTGGTGCTTCGTAATATTGTAATAAGATAGCTATGTTTTTGAAGTACACAACGAACTGTATAATAAATCCGCTAAAATTAAATCACCAATTTTCTATAATTTAAGCATAATGAAGTGGTTAAATAGTTTGCTAATGTAGTCAAGATCTCTATGGCTAGCTAGAAAAGAAGTATGTAGTTTATTCTAAAATCAAATATCAAAATCAACTAACTAATAATTAAACACCAGTCCAATAATGGAAAACACGTTTAACCTGTGATATATGTCCGACATAACTCAATTAAATGAGTAAATACAAGTCAGTCAGTACAGTCTGATAGTCAATTAAAACCTTCCAAGCTTTTCGGAACTACAAAGTAGTCGTGGAAATATCCGAATGTTCACCGTATTGTTTGGCCTTATTTTATTTCATTTCATTGCTTTTAGTATTATGTATATACACTCACGTTTGTGAAAATTGCAACACCAAGAAGGAATCGTCATAATTGAATGCAATTTAATACACAGTTGAGTGGTAGTGGTACAAATAAATGATTAAATGTTCAAAGCAAACAAACAAGAACAAGAGATCAGAATCAGTATTTTGTGTGGCCACCACGCGCCGCAATAAGTGCTGCTACACGACGTGGCATGGAGTCAAACAAAGTTTGAATGTCTGACTGAGGAAGAGCATTCCATATCGTTTGTACGCGTACCCAAAGTTCGTCTGCAGACGCAACAGGACGAGGATCACGAGCAAGACGCCGACCAATGACATCCCACACATGTTCAATTGGCGACATATCCGGGGAACACGCAGGCCAAGGAAGAAGCTGTACCTGCTGCGCTGCAAAGAAGGATTTAACAATCCGAGCAGTATGAGGGCGGGCATTGTCCTGTTGAAATACAGCGCCTGGCAAGCTTTGAAGGAAGGGAACAGCTTCGGGCTGTAGAACTTCACGGATATACCGGTTGCTGTTCAGATTGCCCACAATTCGTAGCAATTGAGATCGTCTATGATATGCTATGGCGCCCCAGACCATAACTCCGGGTGTTCGTCCACTGTGGCGTTCGATAATGCACTCCGGAAGGTGGCGTTCACCGGCATAGCGTCTGACACGAATGCGGCCATCATGGTACCACAAATTAAAGCGGGATTCGTCAGAAAACACGACATGCTGCCAATCAGCACGCCAGTCTCTATGCTGATTGGCCCATTGTAGCCGCAGGCGGCGATGGTCGTGCGTTAGGGGGATCCTGTATAAAGGAGTCCGTGCGCGCAGTCCACACTGCAGCAGACGTCTACGAATTGATGAAGCACACAATGAAACACCTGTAGCTATTGACCACAGTGCTGCCAATTGTCTAGAGGAAGCTGTACGGTCCGTCCGCGCCATGCGGACCAGGTGTCTATCATCGCGAGCTGACGTCACATTTCGGGGTCCACTCCCGGATTTCCGAGTTGTCCGACACTCGTCCGTCCACTGCTTCCAAACGCGCATCACTGTGCTGCTGTTACGCTGCACACGAGAGGCTACTGCACGATACGACAATCCAGCTTCACGAAGGCCGATGATTCTCCCTCGTTCAAACTCTGTAAGTTGTTCAAATCTCGCTCTCTTTCGTCGACGAGGCATAAGTACAGATTGAGTTAACGTTTACCACTAGCAGATAACCACCGATAACCATACACGCCTCGCTACAGCCGTCTATTTATTCGGATCCATCAGCCGTTCAGAGGGAGCTGCTCAGCATACGCATGCGCTACGGATTTGCAATTCTAATCATTTGCATATCATGCGCTACTTTGCATTTCCTGAAAATTTCAGCTCACTCGCGTAAGTCCTTCATGGTGTTGCAATTTTCACAAACGTGAGTGTATATGTTATAGTTTAGTAGATGAGCATAGGAATGATGAAGCTTGGCAATCAGGTCACATCAGTATCCGGGTGTTGTCGGTACAGAGCGGAAGGGTACACAGAAGAATTTCACTTTAAAGTTCCGTCACTTTGTAGTTTCACTTTAAAGTTCACTTTGTAGGCACATGAGGTTATTTTTGAAGCAGGAGTCGTGAAAAATGAGCAATGCCCTCGTTGGAGATCGAACCACGGACCTCTCAAATACGCGTCGAGCTTGCTGACCACCAAACCACGAGGGCATACCAAAAAAGCAGGAGAAATACCTTACATACTCCCCCCTTTTAAAGAGCGACTGGGGATTAGTGACCCAGTCTCCAAATCCCGGGGGTGGAGAATCATCATTCACCACCGCCTTTTAGTTCGGGCGTCACGGTAGAGACATTAGGTAGTTTTTGAAGCAGGAGACGTGAAAAATGAGCAATACCATGGGCGGGACTCGAACCACGGTCCTTTCGCATACGCGCCGTGCGTGCTGATCACTACACCACGCAGGCACGCCAAAAAATCCGGAGAAATACCTCATAACTTAAAGGGAAGATCATTTTTTCTTTTAGACGAAAAGCTCCAATTTACATTCCAATAATGATTTAAGTTAAATAATATCAAATTTAGGAATTCTGCGTCAACTTATTTAACAAAGGGAGAAACGCTCAGCGGAGGGTTTTATACCAGCGATGCAGGAAGCAGTCTGACTAATAATGGCACGTACGTTGGTATTTATATCAGCGGTTATATAACATGCCAGAGTTATGAGCGGTTATATCAGTTATATATATATATAAGTTATCAGCGGTATATCAGCGGTTATATAACATGCCAGAGTGTTCTCGAAAATATTGTTCTAGGGGATCCTGAATTTCCTGAAAGTTAATTAGAGATTGCCTGTTCGCGTAGAGAAAAGCCATTTTATTTTTTCTATTTTACACACACGCATATATATGAAGGAGGAAAACACACACACACATATTATATATATATAGAGAGAGAAAGAAAATAAATTTGAAACCTAGTGAAAGTCGTAAAAAAAAGTTTGTAGTAGCCTATCAATTTTCCGGGAACAACATGTAATATGAGTAGTAAGGTTTTAGTTTAACTAACAAAGTTTTATGTTAATTTCTCTTTCCTGTGAACTCTTATTTCAACTTCCCGTTAGAATGAGCACGCGATTCAGCTTTATGCTAATTTGAGGTGGAGCCAAGTTTTGTATTTAAAGGTTAGCAAGGAACTTCTCAGGGTGACAGAGCTTTTAGTCTCAGATCACTTCGGCTCTGTTCGACGTCCGCCTGACTAGCTAGTATTTAAGTTCTAAGCCTTAGCGCTGTTACTCTAATATTTATTGAAGTAATCTAAGTGCATTAGTATTACCCAAATCTTGCTACGCACCATTGATAGTTTAGAATAGAGGCCATCCTCGCGTTTAAAGCTCTGAGAGCAACGACTACTTAATTTTCTACTCAACGTTATTTCAAATTATTTGATTGTTCAGTTTAGACCCAAGTGCGGTCATTATTTTCTGTTATCCCTTCCAAGTTGGGAAGTGGCTGTAAATAGTGGTTTAATGAAAGGGGATTTTAAACCCTTCTTAAGTGCAGTTATTCTACCACTTACCAGAACATAGCTGCATTCAGCTTCCTGTTCGAGATCAGGACTTTGATACTCTTACGACAATGTTCACCAAAAGTATGCACAGAACACTCTGTCCTGATAGAGTGACAAAGCAAATAGAAATAATTTGGTAATATAAACTTATCCATACTATATATAAAGTGAAAAATGCATACATTCGTTTATAAATTCCTTGGTACTTACTTATATATATATATATATACATAATATATATATGTATGTGTTTATCGTAAATAAATTAAAAACTCATGAATATTTTGGTAGTAGAGAATGAGGGGGCAGACCCTAGATACGTCCGCCGAGGTGCTTTCCTAGAAAACTGTGGTAGAAAGAGATTGTGAAAATAGCCACAACGAAGCCAAGTAAGCCAAAATACGCTGCTTAAGCTGCAATAATTAAAATAAATTCGTCTATTATAATAGTCTGGCAAATTATAAATTAGTTAATATAAAAATTATGGAGTTGCAGTAAGTGCAAAAAAGTGAAAAGAAACTTGTAAAACCTAGATTTTATGGAAAATTTAAATAAAAAGAAAAATAAAAAATAACTGAGTGAATTGTAATAACTATATAAAACAAAGGTGTGCCAAAATTAACACTGGAATAAAAAAAATTGAAACAAATGGATTTTGAATTTTCGGTATGTCTTCTCCCAGGGCTGGCGTATGGAGAAATATCAAAGAAAATCAGCCTTCGCCTAAAATAATAAACGCACAACAAAGTATTTAACCTATAGAAATTTTAGGAAAAAAATAATTAAATTGTGCATTAAGCATCTGCAATAGGTCGAAGTTTAAGCCCTTTGCTTAATTCTAACGAATTCTAATTCCTGCATAAAAAAGCCAGTAAGTAATAATATAGATTTACAAATAAGTGGTTAAAAAGTATTAAATTAAAAGGTAAAAAGTAATTTATAAAGTTAAAAAGTAACTTTTTAAGCACTTAAATTCGTTTGACAGTGCTAAGTGCTACACGTTTCAGCTTCTTTTTATGCCCTTTTTCAGAACAAAATCCAGAATTAATTTTTCTTCTCTTCATACTGTTATTGTTATTCTTATCATCATCATCATTATTATTATCATTATTATTATAAACCAGGTTATAAATAATTGTCAGTTTATTTTTGATAAATTTAATTGAATGAATTATACTAATAAGAACCCTTTTCTAACGCGATACTATTTTATAAAATATTTTAGCTCCATTCTTTGCATTTTTTAAAATCAAAATACGTTCACCGAACCACATTTGGGGTCACAGCGCTCGTAAACGTTTTTTCTATGCTTCCTCAGATAACATTTTTTACTGTGGTGCTAGTCTATCTGATGTTAATATTTCGTATTCTTCCTAAAGATCTTGGAGTAAATTGCTTTGCACGTGGATAGTTGATTACCCCTTCACATCTTTCGCTTGCCTTGAAAGATAAGAATAATTTACATTGACTGCTGTAAGTGAAGCTGGGTAAAAATAAAGTAGTACACACGCATACATAACAGAGCACTGTTAATTCTCTAGAATATACTATCTAAGAAAAATATGATATCTTAAGCTTACTTTTGAAACGAAAAAGATAGAAAACTTAAAAATAAGAACTTATTTTTTCTATTAAAGATATTCTATGCTGTAAACGGGATACATAAGAGCCAAGCGCGTTTTATTTTGCAAAACATTAAGATAACCAAAATGTACATTTTTGCAATTTAAGAATACAAGGCATTTTTAAACCTGGTACATGTGTGTAAGTTTTAGAAGAATAAAGAAGAACGTATGTGATTTAAAACAGATTCTGTTATTCAAATAAACTGAACAAAGAGGATTTCTTCATAGAAAAGGAATTTTTTTTTTTTGGTTTTATTAAAATAAGCTTAAACAATAACACTCAAGTGGTCAGACATGGGAAAATTTCGGGAGAGCTTTTGTGAAGGACTAGCTGAGAGAAACTGGCTCGTATTTACGTTTTACGTGGGAACAGTCCGAAAGTCTAACACGCAATCAACTCGTTGGCTTGAATTAGACCCTGGGTCGAACTACCAGTATTCAACGGTCTTAAACACTTGAGCTAAGAAAAATCATAAATATTTTTTATATAAAAAAGAATTGGAATTATGGATTCTTTGATTTCTAATACTAATTATTGTTGAACGTATTTAAAAAAATAATATAATAAATCATATAA
>KK116225.1:153944-166941 GCA_000611955.2 Stegodyphus mimosarum | reverse complement strand
TTTGTTTTATAAATGTTTATTAAAATGTTTTGGGAATTATTGGTTTATATATATATATATATACATACATTAGTTTGTTTTATAAAAATATTCACATAATGATGCCGAAAATAGTGAAATTTCAGAATAAAACTTTAACAAGTTGTCAGGACTGGGTGATCGATGCATATTCTTGGAAAACATCTTCGTGACAGCTTTGAGATCTGATCTTGAACAGAGAGCTGAATGCAGCTATGTTCTGTGGTAGAATACTGTGATTAAGTGGTCGAAGAACTACACTTCAGAGGGATTTAAAATCCACAATTATGTACAGTCACTTCCCAACTCGGGAGGGATACAGAAAATAATGACCGCGACTTGGCTCTAAACTGAACAATCAAATTTAATTTAAACTAAAGCTAATTAGAAATTAAGTAATTGTTGCTCACAGAGCTCTAAACGCGAGGTTGGCCTCTAAACTAAATAGTGCGTAGCAAGATTTAACTAATACTGACGCACTTGGAATTACTTCAAGAAGTAATAACGTAACAGCGCTACGGCTTAGAATTTAAATACTAGCCGGTCAGGCGAACGTCGAACAGAGTAACAGTGGTCTGAGACTAAAAGCTCTCTCACACTGAAGGGTTTCTACCTTTCGTTTAAATACTACTTGGCTCCACTTCAAATTAGCATAAAGCTGAAAAGCGCGCTTATTCTAACGGGAAGTTGAAATGAGAGCAGATAGAAAAGGGCAAAATTAAAATAAAACTTTGTTAGTTTAAACTAAAACCTTACAAAGTTCATCGTAGAAACTAAACTAGCCCCTTTCCGATCATAAAGTAAAAACAATGAAAGCTAATGAATTTAAAAAACAACATCACTAATTACAACTTCATTTTTGCTTAAGCCAACTTTATCCAAATCATACTACTACAGTGTACGAAATAAACATTTTTTTCATCACGTGAGAGAAAATCGTTTGGTGAAACAAAAAGAAAAGGATTTCCAAATAAATTTTTCCAAGACTGCGGCAAAAAGAGAGTGTAAACTAAATCGTTACAAAATTGCTGTGCATGAAAACTTAAGAAAATTCAGGAGAATTCAAACTGACGTCGAAGAGTGGTATTTATTTCCTCCAAAAACAGTTGCTATGGTTTTCATCCTTAGCATGTAATACTACTGAAAATCTTTCCTTCCTTCTTCAGATATTTTAAGCATCAGAGAATATATTCTATAATGCAAAACGCATTCATAAGACATATTTTTAAATACCTCTATAACGAAAATGCAATATCACCTTTTTAGCAGCTCAAACGTACATCTTATAATCTGATTAAAAGGAAACCAGAAAACCGGAAAATCTTTGAAATGTTTCTTATGTGTAATGCAAAAGGTAAACTATGAGTGGCAGCAAAACGTTTCACATTATGAATCGCTTTTTCAAAATTAGCATTAGTGAGTTATAAATGTTTACACTATTATTTTTCAAACTTTTCAATCTATATTTTGGAAACTGATTACTTAGCACTATTTTTAGTTGTTCTATGCTTAGGCAGTTCCTACCATGATTTAATTCTGACATATTTCTAAGCGGTTTCAGATAACCATCTTTGAACCTTTAACTGAAACTTTATTTACTTAAGTATATTTTCTTCCAGTACACCTAAAAGACAATATACTGACTTGAATTCTAGAGGATATTTAGCCAATCATACATGAAATAATATAAAAATATGTGAAGTGTGTTTAAAACAGGAATGAACAAATAAATGTAAACGTTTTCTTTATACAAAGAACGACAACACACTGTACAGACATTAGGTATTTTTGAAAGTAGGAAGCTGAAGAAATTAGCAATGCCATCGTCGGGGCTCGAACCACGGACCTCTTGAATACGCGCCGATCGTGCTGACCGCTACACCACGAAGGCATGCCAAGAAGGCGGGAGAAATGCCTCACATACTCCCGTTTTAAAGAGCGACTGGGGATTAGGGGACCCAATTGCCAAATCCTGGCGGTTGAGAATCATCATCCACCAACTTGTTTAGTTCTGTCGCCGCTGTAGAGACATTAGGTATATTTGGAAAGCAGGAAGCTGAAGAAATGAGCAATGCCTTCGCTGGGGCTCGAACCCCGAACCTTTCGAATACGCGCCGAGCGTGCTGACAACTACACCACGAAGGCATGCTAAAAGGTGGGGAAAGTACCTTATAGAACACTTTCTGAGACAAAATATTTATTGAACATTAAAGTCTGTTACTTAATTGTAGGTTCACTTTTACACATTTCTGTCAATTTTCATCTACATAAACATCGCTTGTGTAAATAACTCCACCCTCTGATACTTTATATATGTACGAGCTCTTATTTCGTTCGTTTACAAAGTATGAATTCTTAATTCTACTCTAAAAGTACTTGGAGAAGGTTATTTGACAAACGGATAAAACATTTTTAAAATGTAAGATAGCAAAATGCATTAAACGGCGTCATTAGTTGAAGAACAATTGTTTGAACTGTCTATGCTTTTTTCTAAAAAAAACTGAAATCACGTAAATGCGATTACTATTTACTCTGTATGCCATTTGCTTTTTCTTTTAAGGAACTAATGCCTTCTAGAGGTAATTGATGATGGCATTTATCTTGTTTTTAACAAACGAGCTTTTTTTTTATTTAGTAGCAGAGCAAGTAGTCTCGTTAGAGAAGTAAATGTGTCTCAATTTGCTTACAAAATGATGGAACTGTTTTTAAAATCCTTTCTTCCAAAATAACGTCATAATTTAGAAGGACTGTCATCTCTAATAATGATTCGTTTATTTCCTTTGTTTACTTCTTTATTTTATTCGCTGAATTTTATAGTGAAAACTGATTTTGTTTTATTTTAGGGATGTTAATATTTGATTATATTATACGGCATTGGTTTTGTTTATGCATTTATCAGAGAATAAAATCAAATACAAATTATTTCTACTCGCTAAAAAACAAAATTATAATCCTAAAGCAAGTGTACCAATTAACTTGGAAACTTCTGATCTTGAGTACCATTTAAAATGCATATGCACGTAATTGTTATTTAAAAAACGATGTAATGTATTGCTTAACTTTTGTATTATTGAAAGCAAACCAGTCGTGCAGTTTAGCCACTCGTATGTTGTTTTTCAAACCAAATTAAGAAAATATTCTAGCCACATAGCCACATCGACAGTTTAAAGCCAATTTTTTACATTGTAAAAAAATATATCTGAAAGGTTTCAGATTTTACATTACGTCCAAAGAGGCGTTTGTTTAGCATTTTGTGTGTTACCTTTGTTTATTAAATATCATGTTCTTCGTACATAAACCATAAAATTCAGTTCAGAGCAATATCGCAGAATAATTTTAAACTGAGCATATCTTTAGAATTTCCTACACACAGTCTGGGATACCGCCTCGTATTAATGTTACGTATGAGGGTAACCACGAAAACTTTCATGTAGCTAATTTATACGCCAAGATTTGAACCCAATTAGAACTATCACAGTTCGATTTTATTGCACATATGCTATTGGGCTTGAGTATTCCATTCAAACACATTGACTACCAATAAGTATTTGGACACCTATAAAAATGACGATATCTGCGGTCCTAAGATACGTCACGGACTCCGCCGGTATATATCGTGTAGGAAACAGCATCGGCTTTAGTCGCATGCAAGATGCCTCGCAGTTAGGAGCTCTATGGCTCAAATTAGGAGCTCAAATGTGGCCGAATGCCATATCTAGCGATCTGAAGTACCCAAAATTGACAATGGTTTATGTGATTAAGAAGTGGAAGGTCAGCGGTGGTTGTCGGAATGTGCCCCGAGTCGGCAGACCAACGAAACTGGGAGATAGAGACCGACGAGTGCTGTCCAGAGAAATTCGGAAGAACCGCACCCAACCGATGGCCCTTATCCGCGAGGAGTTTCAACAGGCATCCGGGAGTATTGTTTCAATGAATACCATCCATAAGAAAGCACATCTGCTTGGGTTTCATGGTCGTGTTCCTGCCCATAAGCCTTTGATCACAAAGTCCAACCGCGCTGCTCGGTTAATGTGGTGCAAAGCACATCGAAATTGGATTGTAGATCAGTGGAAACGGGTTCTTTGGAGTGGCGGATCAAGGTTCACCCTTTACCGTTCGGATGGCAGGGTCTGGGTCTGGCGTCTACTTGAAGAACGTCTCCTGCCAGAATGCGTTGTGCCAACAGTCAAGTTCGGCGGAGGTGGAATTATGGTCTGGGGGTGTTTCTCCTGGTATGGTCTGGGACACTTGGTCCCCATTCATGGTAAGCTCAACTCCGATGCCTACTGCACTATTTTGGATGACAATGTGCCTCCTACGTTGTGGCAGTTTTACGGGTTGGACTCCTGTTACTTTCAGGACGACAATGCCAGTTGTTATGTTTCGACGTTAACCAAGGCTTGGTATGGTGCCAATGGAGTTCATCGAATGGGCTGGCCTGCCCAGAGTCCAGACCTGAACCCTATCGAGAACCTCTGGGACGAGTTGCATTGCCGAATTCAGGGGTGCACTGCCCGTGCAAAATCAGTGAAGGAACTTCTATGTCTTCTCCAAGCCGAATGGAAGAAAATACTACTAGCTGTCATACAAAGACTTGTGGAAAGTATGCCCCGGAGGGTCCACGCTGTAATTACCTCTCGTGGAGGCTCTACCAACTATTGATTTTGAATAAAGTTAGTTTTTCTTTTTTATCATAGGTGTCCAAATACTTATTGGTAGTCAGTGTATGTTAAGGAGGCTGATACACCTTAAAATCGTTAAGATCTTCGAATATGTTACTGTTGCAGGAATTAGGATAACTTATTTATTTTAAAAGTAATTACTTCCAATTTTTTACAGCTGTCTACATAATATAGCTGCTTTGGTAGCTAGTAACCAGAATGTTTGTGTTGGAAACATGACGTGAACGCATAAAAATTTTGTCACAAAGCAGATTAAATTATAAAAATATTTGTGGCAACACAAAACTTCTGGGTACTAACCACCAAAGCAGCTATATTATGTAGTCGGCTGCAAAACTTTGGAAGTAAATAATTTTAAAATTATGTTACCACAATTCTTGCAACAGTAGCAAATTCGGAGATCTTAAGGCTTTTAAGGTGTACGAGCCCCCTTAAAGAAAATATTTGAATGTAGCAAAGTAGGTGCTGGCTTTCAAATGAAGGCTATTGAGTAGAAGATATTAAGACAACTTGTTTATATTTATATTACATATATACGGGAAGTTGCCTAAACGCATATTGTGCGTACTAGAATAGAAATTCCGGACATCTTAAGTTGTTGTAACGCTTCGCTGCAACTAGTATACTATATAATGTGTTTATATTATAAAGAAAACTTGTTTATATTTATATTACATCTGATTGTACTGCTGCCCAACCAGCATAGTGACTACTGACTCTGAATCTCGCATCCATGAGCTGGAGTTCGAATCCCCGGAGAAGGCATGGAATGTTTCTATGTATAATGTATATGCGGCATGGCGGCACACAAAATATACGGAGAGCCGAAGGTCTTCTCTCGAGAGGTTGGTGGTACGGGAAGAGGGGTGGGAGACGCTCGGACCCGTTCATCCGGGATACGCTCCTTCAAAATTGGGGCGGAACTCATGAACGCCATATTGTCACCTGTATGGTTCCAAAAACTCTTGGCAAAGGCAGGGGCAATCTTGCTTCCTTGCCACGATAAATTTCGTGGGCTTCATCTGATATCAGACAAGCGCGATTAGTTACGATAAAAAAATTATTGTACTAGACAACTTGTTTATATTTGTGTACATATGCAGGAAGTTGTCTAAACGCATATGAAGGTAACCAGTTTGCACTAGAATCGAAATCTCGAAATAAGAGTATTAAGTTTTTCTAATGCTTCGATTGAACCAAAGTATTTGTTTATATTTATGCTACAAAGACAACTTAATTATATTTGTGTTACATACGACTGCACTAAGTTACTTGTTTATGATACGACTGCATTAAGCTACTTGTTTATGTTTATGCTTGTATTAGACATCTTGTTTATACTGATGTTATATAGGAGGGAAATTGTCTAAACACATGTGATTCGACTGAACTACAGTACTAGATAACTTGTTTATATTTATCCTACAATGACAACTTATTTATATTTATGTTACATACGATTGTACTAGACAACACACGACTACACTAGACTATTTGTTGTTTATATTTCTGATACCTATGATTGTACTAGACAACTTGTTTACATTTGTACACACATAGGGAAGTTCTCTATATGTATATGAAAGTAGCCAGTTCGTACTATAATCGAAATCCCGAACTATTAAGTTGTTCTAACGCTTCGACTGAACTAATGTACTACATAACGTTATATTTATGCTACAAAGACAACTTATTTATGTTTATGTTACATATGATTACACTATGCTACTTGTTTATGTTTATGATGCATATGCTTGTATTAGACATCTTG
This sequence comes from Stegodyphus mimosarum, assembly GCA_000611955.2. Lineage (NCBI taxonomy): Eukaryota > Metazoa > Arthropoda > Arachnida > Araneae > Eresidae > Stegodyphus > Stegodyphus mimosarum. The sequence continues at coordinate 160,470 of KK116225.1, read as the reverse complement.
TTTATGCTGTTTTACATACGAGGGAAGTTGTCTAAACGCATGTTCAAGTAGCCAGTTCATACCAGAATCGAATGCCCAAAATGTTAAATTGCTGTAACGCTTCTATTGAAGTACAGTACTAGATAAATTGTTTTTATTTATCCTACAATGAGAGCTTATTTACATTTATGTTACATACGATTGTACCAGACAACTTGTTTATATTTCCGATATATATGATTATACTAGACAACTTGTTTATATTTGTATACACATCGGGAAGTTCTCTAAACGCATATGGAAGTAGCCAGTTCGTACTATAATCGAAATCCCGAAATATTATATTGTTCTAACGATTCGATTGAACTAATGTACTACACAATTTGTTTATATTTATGCTACAAAGACAGCTTATTTATATTTATGTTACACACAACTACACTAGGCTATTTATGTTTATGTTTATGATACATATGATTGTATTAGACATCGTGTTTATCTATGTTACATACAAGGGAAGTTGCCTAAATGCTCATGCAAGTCGCCAGTTCGTACTAGAATCGAATTCATGAAATGTTAATTTGCTGTAACGCTTCGATTGAACTAAAGTACTAGACAGCTTGTTTATTTTTATGCTACAATGACAACTTATTTACATTTATGTTATATATGATTGTACTAGACAACTTGTTTATGTTTATGTTTTGTATGATTGTACTAGACAACTTTTTATATATTTATGTTGCATATAATTGTACTAAACAAATTGTGTATATTTATATTACTTATGATTGTACTAGACATCTTGTTTATAACGCATATGCGAGTAACCAATCCGTACTAGAATCGAAGTCCGAAAATGTTAAGTTGTTTTTACGCTTCGATTGTACTAGTAATTTCAATAGCATTAAACCAGTGACTCTTCATTCATAGTAATCACTTAGAAACGTCTGAGTAAATGCATCCAGAACTTAATATTTTAATGCCCCTTTAAAAGTTAATTACACGAATGAAATTACTTCTATTGGCTTACATATGTGATGGGAAGTGTCAGCAAATAAATTACTCTGGGATTCTGAACTCTAGTAGAAAATCTAATAAAACAAAGCACTTTCAAATGCTGATGGATGTTGAAAGACACTGTGACCATAATTTAAATGTAATTAATGTATAATTACAGCTCTAACATCGTCAAAATCAAAATTGTTCTGAACTGAATATGTAAACTTATAAATTTCTGATAAAATTTCACGGAGAATCGTCAAAAAAGGAAATTTGAATTCTGGAAATAACAAGGGAAATATAATATTAGAAGTACATGCAACTTTTAATACAACGGAAAATTCCCTAAGAACGCTTTTCCATTTTACTGACTCCCTCAGAAAAGCGTCATATTGAATAATTTATAAGATCTACAACATAAATCACGAAAGCATTTCAAAAGTTTTAGGGAAGGTTTAGATTCTAAATCGTGTTTTATGACATAGTTTTGTTATGACAGTTTCTTTAATATTTCAGAGAAGCGTGAAATAATTTCAAAGAAGAAAATCCCCACACAGTTAGTAATCTTATAACATCTGGAGCCATGATTCCTTTTGAGGAGCGTAACATACTCAGATTGTTGGCTGTGTATTTGATAATATGCAGTTGACAACAAACATATTCTTTTAATCAAAGTTGAAAGAGTCTAACACATGATACAACTGTAATTATCTGCAAAAATTTCTGCTATTGCGTTTCAAGAAGAATCCTTCTTTCCTTCAAGTCAATTACTTCGAAATGATGCTTCTAAAATTTGTTTTAAATCATTTCAAATAATGAACACAAAGATAATTAATTGTAAGAAAATAATAATAATATTTCAAATAATAATCATAAAGGAAATTAATAATAATAATAAATAAATAAACAAATAAATAAAATTAAATGCAAAAAAAAATCTAAATCTTCAGATTTTATGTTACGCCCAAAGGTTTTACGTTTTGCGTGTTACCCTTAACGTTTTGTGTGTTACCTTTATTTCTTAAGTATCATGTTCTTCGCACTTAAACCATAAAATTCAATTCAACAGCAGTATCAGAAAATAGTTTAAAACGAGCCTATCTTTACAATTTCTGATTCACAGGCTCTCGCGCTGGAGAAAAAAAATTCTTACAGTGTTTTCATTGCTCGCTTTGAAATCGTTGAGTTTGTTAATAAAAAAATTCATTAAAATTTTACAAAATATAGAATATATAATAAACAAATTCCAAATTAGGACTTCCAGATGCATATTTTGGGGTGGAGGACTACGTTATTCAAAATTTGATGTCTCTAGGTACCGTTGTTTTTTCACAGTGTGAAAAACATACAGACATTCATGCAGATTCTTCGGTATTTAATTTCTCTAAATATAGTGCAGTACTCTAATATTTGGTTCTAACAATTTGAAAAGTGAAATGCCGCTTATAGTAATTCAACGCAAAATGCTAAAACGAAATTAATAGCCCTTTTGGGAAAATTGCCCCTTCGGGCTGATACTTGTATTACTACTACATCTAATAATAATAATAAAAAAATCTAAAAGGTTTCAGATTTTAAATTACGTCCAAACGGGCGTTTTTTTAACATTTTGAGTGTTACCTCTATTTATTAAATATCATGTTCTTCGCACTTAAACCATAAAATTCAGTTCAACAGCAATATCGCAAAATAATTTAAAATGAGCATATCTTTAGAATTTCCGATACACAGTTCTGCGCGCCGGAAAAAAAATGTTTTTTATTTCACGTAGAGTTTTGGCATTGCTCGCTTTTAAATCGTTGAGTTTCTTCATCAAAAAGCTTTATAAAATATGAAATAGATAATAAAACAAATTCCGAATTTGGGCTTCCAGATGCGCATATTCGGATGGAAACGTACGTTATTTAAAATTGGATGGATCTAGGTACAGGTGTTTTATCACATTTGGAGAAATATGCATGCATTTATGCAGATTCTTCATTATTTAATTTCCTTGAATATAATACAAGGCGATAACTTTTGGTGGCAACAATTTGAAAAGTGATACAGCCATTTATAGTGATTCAACGCAAAATCGCAAAACGAAAACAATAGTCCTTTGGACTAACAATATTTCAAATGATAATAAAGATAATTAATAATTTATTTAAAATAAAATTTTTTAGCAGAATATTGCCAGAAAATGAAAGATGTTTAAGACTCTTTTAAAACACATTTCTATGTATTTTGTGCTAATGCACTGCTTAAAGATATATTACGAATTTTTTACGTTATTTAATTGCTATCGAAAGCTATAAGTTGCATTGCAGGTTAAATTTAAGCAGAGTAGGTAATAAATAGGTAAAATTTAATTAGAATGGCACAGTACCGTTTATAATATTAATTTCAAGTAATATATATATGTAAATATTACTTTTCAAATCTGTAGCCTTTATAAATATATTACATAAACCTATGTTTCGAAAACTACAATTAAATTAAAATCCACTAGAACATTAGTGTTGGGGAAATAATTATTATTTTGGTTATATCAGAATAAAAGTTACAAAACAAAAAGCAGCTTTCCCAATTTTAACCATCATTTTGGCGATAAATGTGGTTAATTGCTTTAATAAATGTAATTAATTATTTTTGGCGATAAACGTGATTTCATATTTTAGCGCGATTAGCATTTTTTTATTTAAAATATATTATTTCTGTGTCATGTCATCTTTTGCATAAACACACATGTAATACGTCATTCAAATAGAAAAATTTTAAATTACAGATTTCTTACACTAAAACAATAAATCTACACATATATTTTGGTATGTATACATGTTAGTGGAAGCTATTTTGGTAACACATGGGCCTTAGAAGATTCGAATTTCGAAAGCGGCATGGGCGTGCAGTGTCTCCGAAGAGAAGGGGCATTTAAAATAGTCATTCTGAAACTCCTCTGGAGTTTCACTGCAGGTAAAGAGGGTCGCAAGACTCTTACATTCCAACACAGAATCTTATCAGTCAATAGGGATGAAGCTCAGCTAAAGGCTTTGTAGTTTCTACCTTAACTCAGTAACTTAATCTTATATATTTTTACCATTTTACATAAAATATTCACTAAATTTCAAAAAACGTGGCGTTCAATAATGTGTATCTCTCTCTCTATATAAGCGAAATACTACTGACTCATGACGAGATCTCCGAAACTATAGACCCGATTAACTTGAAATTTTGCATAGTTACTCATTCCACGATGTAGAGGCGCACTAAGAACGGATTTTACGTTAAGTCCTGTCCAAAATTGATTTTTGTTATACCATCACAGGCGGACAGTATACATTATAACTGACATTATTACTTATTAATGCTACAATATAACAGCATTTTGCTTATCTCTCTCTCTATATATATATAAGAGAAATATCACTGAGTCATCACGAGATTTCCGAAACTATACACCCGATTAACTGGAAATTTTGCACAGTTACTCATTCAAAAATGTAGACCCGCACTAAGAACAGATTTTACGTAAGTTCTGTCCAAAAGGAATTTTGTTATACCATCAGAGGCGGCACTAAGTCAAAACTCTTTTGTCAGTTTTGATTTTAATTCATTGACTGGCACTATATTTCCCCGACTTTAAATTTAAAAAATTGACATTCGTTATCCATTTGAAATTAGACATTTCGTCCATATAAGAAGTCTAGATTCACATTCAAATAGATAGTGTGCCCAGCAGAGTGGGCGGGTGTTAGCTAATGTATATATAAATGTATATATATATAACTAATTAACATAGAATATTATATTTTAGGGGAACAGTTATGAATGGTATTTGAATTATTACCAAAATTACATATAGAGAGACAGCCTGATAGATATATCAACATTTCATTCGGGAATTGATATACACTCATGTCCATAAATTAATTCGGAATCACGCGGAAATCGAACTCTAAAATAAATATATCACCTGTAAAATCACTACACACATCTTCAAGAATCATACGCAAATTTCAGAAAGTAACCAGATGACACCGATGGTACGTTACAATGACGAGAGTGTAAGAGAGTGATATATAAGGAATACAGGCAAAGAAGTAAAATTGTTGGCAGGCGCTTTACAAGCATTTCAGTGCAATAACCGAATAGTTATGACACAAAGGACGCATTTGGATGATTTTTACATGGTAGAATTATCGGCCGTCTGGAATGTGGGCGTATCCGACTGGAAGTATCAGACTAACTAGGAATAGCAAAGAGTCTCATCTCCAGGCGAACTAGAAATAGCTCAGAGGTCATCTCCAGACGAACTAGGAATAGCCCAGAGTGTCCTCTCCAGGCGAATTAGGAATAGCCCAGAGTGTCCTCTCCAGGCGAATTAGGAATAGCCCAGAGTGTCATCTCCAGGCTTTGGGAACGATTCCAAGATGATGGTAATGTGAGTAGACGATACAGCACAGGTCGCTCCAGAGTTACAACGTCGAATGAGGACCGGTATTTGGCAGTTACTGCCAAACAGGCGGAGCACAGCCTCAAGCCTGTCTCGTCAGCTCTCTTCAGCGACTGGTACGACAATTTCAAGGCAGACCGTGTACAGACGCTTAGGGCAGATTGGTCTATATGCTCGTAGACCTGTCAGATGCGTTCCACTTACTGCAACTCACTGTCGCCTGCGGTTAGCCTGACGTAGAGAGCATGCATTGTGGACACCGCAACAGTGGGCTTGTGTGATGCTTTCCGACAAGTCCAGGTTTAGCTTGCAGTCTGATTCTCGCCGGACTTTCATATGGAGAGCTCCAGGTACCCGTTACCACCAAGAAAACATCATTGAACGACACCCTTACGGTGGTGCAGGGGTGCTCGTTTGGGGTGGAATTATTCTGAGTTCCAGAACTGACCTGCATGTTCAAATTGGAACCATGACAAGCCAAAGCTATCGGAACGTCATTCTGGAACAACATGTACGTTTGTTTCGGGGCGCCATGGGCGCACAATTTGTGTTTATGGATGACAACGCCCGTCCTCACCGTGCAAACATCGTAAGCGAATGTTTTCAATCGGAGGATATCACCCGTATGGACTGGCCAGCATTCTCACCGGACTTGAATCCAGTAGAGCACGTGTGGGACATGCTTAACCGACGAGTTGCAGCCCGTCAACCTCCTCCTACATGTCTACCGGAACTTCGGAGAGCATTGCTTTTTGAGTGGTGTAATATCCCCTAAGTTCAGATTGATAGCGTTGTACGGACTGTGTTGCATCATCTGGGAGACATACAATGTATTAACAATCATACCAACCATGTAATTGGTTTTTTGTAAATAGGTTTTTTTTGTAATTTGCTCCAGGTAGAAAACATCGCTAATTTTTTTAATAATATCAAACATATAGCATCTTTTTTTTGCTCTTTACCTTTTGTTTAATAAATAAGCTTTACAAATAAGTCAAATTTGTTTTGCTTCTAACACTTCCTTTGCTTGATTTTGCATTATCCTTAATTTATGGACATGAGTGTAGTTTAAAAATTAACAAAGATTATTATATTTTTAGGGGAACAGTG
>KK116225.1:136074-153755 GCA_000611955.2 Stegodyphus mimosarum | reverse complement strand
ATGTATATACCGTAGATTTCAGCGTGTAAAGCCCACTTTTAAGGAGATGTAGGACAGAAATTTATGAGTGCATGCTATACATCGGATACAAAAATGATAGCTTAAAAATAAGGAAAAAAATAGATTTTTAGATGCACCAAACTACTACTTTCTTAAAAGAAATTCCATACCTTATGAAATTAGATATTTTCATTATCGGATAACATGAAGAGTTCGTCTTCCGTTATATCTTCAGGCGGATCATCGAATTTTGTTTCATCTCCCTCTTCATTGTTATTTTGATCCATAAAAAAATAATCATTATCCGTTCCATTTTTTTTCAAAATTTGTGTGAGCAAGTTTATCATTAGATCATTAAGGAAGGGGATGCAGCCAAATTAAAATGAGGAATTAAAAGGGCTATTTCTAATTTAATGTTACTTATTTTCTTTTACATTTGTTGGCGCATTTTACGCCAACGAATCTCGCCAATGGATCGCCTCCTACGATTGGGGCAGATGGAGAAAAGAAATCTAGCCTACCGGACGTGAGCAATTATTGTAAAACGAAGCTCACAATTAAATTGTATTCCGCTTCACTGTAAATATTTGTATATAATAAAATAATTAAAAAACGAAGCAGTGAAGCTGGTCCGTCGATAAAATTAATCATTAAGATAATATAATTTAAACATCTGGCTCCGTTGAGCCTGGAGGTTACTTCAGCGATATGGATACTCTAATGAAAAGCAAAGCATCCCTAAAAGGGAAAATAACTAGATTTGAAAATTTTATGGAGACTGCAAATAATGATGTGGACTTAGTTGAACTTAAAGTGAAACTAAAAAATATTCAAGCTCTTCAGAAGAAAGTTGATGAGCTACGAAGTGCGTACTACGCACAAAGCGACATCAAGGATGATGATCTCGCAATTATTGATGATGATTTAAACCACTGTGATGATCGTCTAGAAAAACTGGAGGTAAGAATTGAAATTCTCATTAATTCTTACAATAAGTTAAATTCTGCAAAAGCAGTAAATGTTACTGAAAGTAATTTAAGTGAAAATTTTCAAATCAAAACTAAAATTCCACCATTAGTTTTGCCTGAATTTTCAGGAAAATATGAAGAATTTAGTTCATTTAAAACTCAATTTGATGATTTAATTACAAATAATGTTCAGTTAAGTCATTCGCAGAAATTGTATTATCTGAGATCTTGTCTTACTAATGACGCTAAGCATTTAGCCAGTAACTTTGATAATTTTGAATCTTTGTACAATGCATTGGAATCTCGCTATGATAATGAACGTCTGATTGTTGACATTCATGTGCAGAATATTTTAAATTTTGAAAAGATTCAATCCGAAAATGCGAAAGACATTAGAAGTATGATTGATTGTATACAAAAGAATTTACGCGCTTTGAAAGTGTTAAAGTATGAACAGAACAAGTTATGTGATGTTTTTCTAATAAATATTCTTCTTCAAAAACTAGATAAAGAATCTAGGAAAAATTTCGAATTATCTCACAAATCGAAAGTAGTTCCAACCCTGGAGGAGTTTATTAAATTTTTAGAGCAGCGTGAATCAGTATTGTTATCTATAAATAAAAATATTGCAACCGGAAGTAAGATTAGTATAAACAAGAATTCTTCCCCTTCCCATAAATCAAAAGCTCTTTTGACGAATGAAAGTAAAAATAAAAACTGCGTTGTTTGTAGAAGTTTTCATCCTATATTCCTTTGCGATACATTCTTAAAATTAAGTGTTCATGAAAGATTAAAATTAATTCGTTCACATAAGCTCTGTGAATTATGTCTAAAGCAAAACCATAAAAAAAGTCAGTGTCTCTCGAAATTTAAATGCGCTTGCGGGAAGAAACACAATAAATTAATATGTATGGGTAATGAAGGTCATTCCAAGACTTCTAGTCGCCCGGTGACGCCGCATAGACCAAACATAAGTGAGCTTGATGCAGCTAAAGGTGACTCAGAATTGAAGGCATTGAGTGTTTTAAGTAACAAAAATAAACAAAAAAGAAAAGGTGTACTTTTTTCTACTGCAGAGATTTATATCTGTGACGCCAATAATCGAAGAAAAAAAATCTGAGCCATTTTAGACAGCGCATCTAATATATGCGTTCTTACTAATAACATGAGTCAATGTTTAGGAATAAAAAGGGAGAAAATTAAGACGCCTGTTACATGTCTTAATGGATCAATCCAAAATATTAAATGGAAAGTGAATACATTTATTTCAAATGAAGATTGCACCTTTAATGAACCAGTTGAATTCTTAATTGTAAATAAGATAACAGGATTAATTCCGTGTACTACATTGGATATTTCGAAAGTAGAAATTCCACAATTTTTAAATTTAGCTGATAAATCATTTTATGAAGCTTCAGAGGTAGATGCCCTTATAAGCGCTGATTTATTTTTTAAGGCTTTGAAAAGTAATACGTATAAAATAAACGATGATTTATTCTCTAAAGAGTCTGAATTCGGATGGATCGCATGCGGGAAATTTAACGAAATACAACCTCCCTTTGTTTTCTTATGCAAAATGATTCTCTTCAAAGTACTTTAAAACTTTTCTTTGATTTAGAGGGACTTGGCATTCGTGATGATCCAGTTGTGCATGAAAAGGATCAGGCGATGGAAATTTTTAATGAAACTGTTGATTTTAAAAACGGACGTTACATAGTACAACTACCTTTTAGGAAACATTATGAAGAATTATCTGATAATTATTCCTTGGCGCGGCAGCGTTTTCAGAATTTGTGGAGGAGATTTAGTCATGATCCTGAGTTACATCAACAATACTGTGAAATTATTTCTGATTATTTAAAAGAAGGCATAAAAAGCATCGTAAATCCTGATGCACCAGAAAATACTTTAAATAGACCTATATATTATTTGCCTCATCGGGCTGTGCGGAAAGAAAGTAGTTTAACTTCGAAAACTAGGATCGTCTTTGATGCGGGTAGCCATCAAAATAATGAACTTTCTTTAAATGACTGCTTGTGGCCAGCGGTTAACTTAAATCCAAATCTTTTGGACTTACTAATTAATTTCAGATTGAACAAGATTGCATTTTGTTCAGATGTTAAACAAGCTTTTCTGCAGATTTGCCTCTCCGATGAACATAAGGACGCAGTTCGTTTTCTTTGGAGTAATGATGATCCATGTGTTGATAAAAGACCCAAGTTACAGACTTATCGTTTCAATCGAGTGAATTTCGGAGTCAGCTCGAGCCCATTTCTATTAGCAGCTACTATTAGACATCACCTTGAAAAATATAAGGAAGATTTTCCCGAAACTGTTGAAATTTTAGACAAATGTTTTTATGTAGATGATCTCATTGCTGGATGTGAGGATTTTGAAGAAGCACTTGAAGTATCCAGAAATGCCAAGAAAATTATGGAAGATGCTGGAATGGTCCTCAGAAAGTGGATTAGCAATAATGCTGAATTAATGGAGCAATGGAAGAATGAAGAATTTGATACCTATCCTGTAGATACTACGCTCAGCTTGGGCGCACACCAAACTAAAATTCTGGGGCTTTCTTGGAAGACACATGAAGATTATTTAACTATGGATACTAGGAATCTCTTGGAATTTCTTTCTATGGACAAAAATACGAAACGCTTCTTACTTCAAGCAATAGGAAAGATATTTGATCCTTTAGGATTAATTTCGCCTTTCACCATTCGAGTTAAATGCCTCATCCAGGATCTCTGGAAGGAAAAAATTCAGTGGGATGAATCTTTACCAAAAGAGATTGAAAGGGAGTGGAAGAAGTGGTGTGCTGAACTTCATCACTTAGAAAATTTGAAAATACCTAGGTTGGTTAATGATTCTCTTTCACGGGAAGATACTGTTGAAATACACAGTTTTTGTGACGCAAGTAAAAAGGCATATGGCGCTGCCATATATTTGAAGGTAAAGACTCTCAATGGAATATCGGTGAAACTCCTAACTTCAAAAAGTCGTGTGGCTCCATTAAACGGTGTTACCTTGCCAAGATTAGAACTGTTGGGTGCTCTAGTTGCAGCTCGTCTAAGTTCTAAGGTAAGGAGAATCGTGAATCTAAAAAGATCTTCTATTGACTATCATTGGACAGATTCCAAGATTGTACTCTTTTGGATAAAGGGTGCAAAAGCGCGATGGAAGCAGTTTGTGGCAAACCGAGTGAACGAAATCACCAATCTAACAGATCCCAACTCTTGGCATCACTGTGCAGGTAAAGAAAATCCGGCAGATCTTCTCTCGCGTGGAATGAGTGCTGATTCCTTGGTAACCGATTCCAGATGGTGGACAGGTCCAGAATTCTTGATGGAGCCTGAAATTTCCAAGAACTTGCAACCATTTGTTCCTGAGGTTGAAACCATCGAGCAAGTCGAAAAAGAAACTTTGCGACGGGAAAGGAAAATTCCATCTGAAGATGAGACTTGTAAAGAAACTGTCCTGCTAAATCACAGCTCTCAACATTCTATTATGGACGACCTCTTAGAACTTTCAAACAATTATTATAAAATTAACCATATTTTGTCTTATATTTTCAGGTTTATTTTCAATTGTAGGAATCAAGTAAAAAGAACTGGACCACTCTCAGTGGAGGAGGTAAGAGAAGCCGAGGAAGTGTTGATTAAACATGAACAACGAGCTTTGTTTGAAGGAAAGAAACTATCAAGTAATATTTCGAATTTATTTCCATTTTTTGATGACAAAGGAATAGTACGTGTTGGAGGAAGGTTAAAAAATGCTTCAGTGCCATATTCTCAAAGACATCCTCCTATTTTACCTAAGGCTTCAAGATTAAGTAAAATTTATTTTCAAAGTTTGCATAGGAAATTATTTCATGTTGGACCACAAGGTCTTCTAAATGCAGTGCGCTTAAAATTTTGGCCTTTAAATGGCCGTAATCTCGCACGTAAAACAGTACATCAATGTGTAACATGTTTTAAATGTAAGCCGACTCTTACTTCGCAAATTATGGGTAATTTACCTAGTGAAAGAGTTAATGTTTCACCTCCATTTGCTATTACAGGTATTGATTTATGTGGCCCTTATTTAGTGAAATTTAAAAATCAACGTAAAGGTATTCTAAATAAATTGTATATTTGTATTTTTATATGTTTCGCAACAAAAGCCATCCATCTTGAGACATTAACAGATTTAACTTCCGATGCTTTAATTGCAACACTTAAACGTTTTACAAGCAGACGTGGCAAATGTTTCAAAATTTATACAGACAATGCTACTAACTTTGTTGGAGCGAATTCAAAACTGAAAAAATTTTATACGCTCATTAATTTCCCAGACAAGGAATTAGCTAATTATTTTACACAAGAAAATATAGATTGGAATTTTATTCCACCCAAATCACCTCACTTCGGTGGACTTTGGGAAGCTGGGATAAAATCGGTGAAGTACCATCTGAAACGTACGATTGGCAATTTTCATTTCACTTACGAAGAATTCGAAACGATTGTCATTCAAATAGAAGGAATATTAAATTCGCGACCCCTTACTCCTCTTACTAGTGATTCAGAAAGTTTTGAAGTTCTGACGCCAGGTCATTTCTTGATAGGACGACCTATAACAGCAATTTCTGAGCCGTTTTTGACAGATTTAAAGGAAAATCGCTTAAGTCGTTGGCAAAAAACCACAAAAACTGTACAACTTATTTGGAAAAAATGGAAATCCGATTACTTAAATACTTTACAAGCTAGATCAAAATGGATGGTTGAAAAAAATGATCTAATGATAGGCCAAATGGTTTTGATTAAAGAAGATTTTCTGCCAATTAATAATTGGCTTTTGGGGCGAATAATATCATTGTACCACGGTTCTGATGGAAAAGTCCGTGTTGTGAAAGTTCGTACCAAAACAGGGGACTTTAAAAGAACAATTAATAAAATAGCTGTATTGCCTATTGAAATTTAGTAAATTGTGTATTATGTTATTGTTACTCAATTGTTACTCAATTATTATTAATTATATTGAAAATTATTTTTCTCAATAATTTTGTATTCTTATTTACAAGTTTCGATGTTTGTTTATTATTTTGTATTTTTCTATACATATTTTATATTTGTTTACATGAATAACCGAAACCTTTAATATTAATATTTCATAATTAAACTTATGTCAAGTTCTTGCATGTGAACATGGCAAGGCCGGGCGGGATGTTGGCGCATTTTACGCCAACGAATCTCGCCAATGGATCGCCTCCTACGATTGGGGCAGATGGAGAAAAGAAATCTAGCCTACCGGACGTGAGCAATTATTGTAAAACGAAGCTCACAATTAAATTGTATTCCGCTTCACTGTAAATATTTGTATATAATAAAATAATTAAAAAACGAAGCAGTGAAGCTGGTCCGTCGATAAAATTAATCATTAATATAATATAATTTAAACAACATTTTTTACGTTACATACATATATGCATATTATAATTGCGTTAATTGCATTAATATTTAATAAAAATTAATTGCAAAATGTGTTGAATTATATTTTTCAGTTTCCAGCTTAAACCTAACAATTAACTCATTAACAGTATTATTAGAAAGTAAACTGTGAGATAAAAAAATTTGCATTACAGAAGAAGTATATGTATTAAAAATTTAAACAAAAAATATGACACATGGATTGAGAATACTTCTAGTTTACTGATATTAAAATACTTGGCATTTGAATTAACAATAGAGTTAATAATCAGTTTGCTAAATAAACTCATATGTTATGACGCCTGGGCACTGGAAATGGTCTGCACTGCGTATTTGTTTTGAAGAGACTATTTTTGTATTATTTCGAGTTGTGGAAATCCCAGCACTTTCTTCCAAATAGTAATAATTAGTAATTATCATATTATTAACGTATGAGAAATAAATAAAATACAAAGATTATTAATTATATAAAAATCACCGTTACAAAATGATTAATGTAAAGTTAATTTCACATTTGGTCATTATTCTTATTATGATCAAGATGATGAAAATTTAGATAATCCCACATGAAAGTATATTAAATGCTTGGCAAACTGCTTACTAAATAGAAAAATAAATTTGTGAAGGCAGTAAGAAATTTAATATTAATTTAATAGCAGTAAGAAATTTCTAGGTACAAACACCTACACTTCACGCTACACCGAATATATCTATAATACACCAAAAACCAATTTCATGATTTAACTTCAGAAATATTTTTTAGCAATTTGATTTAGGAATAAATGCATTTAGACTAAAAGCTGTTTTATTTCAGTACGGAGAAACAATTTGTTTTTTTTTTTCCATAACTTTCTTCGTACCTGCAAGGAATTTCTGAAATAACATTCTTTCTGTAAAACTCCAAACATTATGTGACGTTGCAAGGGGAAGGGGGAGGTGATTGAATAGCTGTATAAATGAAATTACAGAACAAATCAAAAATAGCAACATCAAATTACCTTTGCCGAATTTCCACCTGACCACCGGCCTTGGCTGACCCTCCGCTTGGCAATCGAAGGTTACCGACATTCCTTCTAAAGCTGATTGATCGCTCGGTTTAATCACCCATACTGGAGGTGCTGAAGTGAAAAGTAAAAAAAAAGACATAAAATTAGAGGGAAAAAAGCAAGCATGACCCACGTTGGGGAAAAAAAGAATAACGATTTAATCGAAGCATTTCTTCATGAATATTAATGCAATTTTTAACGCCGTTAATGGACTGTTAACTGAAAGTTGCTAATGGAACTTGCATTTGCCTTCTCTGCAGCGATTTATATTTGAGCTCAGAGAGACATTTCCGAGTACTTCAAGGCATTAAAACCGTCAGATCATATTAATCATGGTTTAAAAACACGCAATGAATGCTGAAATTGTTGAATGCAAAATCAATTTTCGTTATTCATTTGGAAAAAAAGGGAAAACTATGCACGTTTTTGTTTAATTTATTCGTGAAGCATGCCGCGATAACTCTATGAAGCAAGTAGATATCACAGGCCCAGAATATGTTATGTATGCATATTTTAATGTAATATTAAAATTCAAAACTAACTAATGATTAAGATGAAGAAAACTCCACAACAAATATGCAGGAAAACAAGTATATATTAATTTCTTCTGCAATTGTACGTGCTATATGGAATATTCAATCGACGTGTATGTTTTCTAAAAGATGCTGAAATGTATTGAAAATAATTCATTTTTCTAAAAGGCAAATCGTCAAGGGAATCATTTGAAGGCGGATTTACATTTAATGTTAAAATTAGTTTAGTGTTGAACATTAGATCTTTCGTGTGTTAAAAAAACTGTTTAGTAGATAATGAAAATAATAATATTTGCAGTATAGAGTGCTTCAGCAAAGTGGTTACATACTTTCAAGCCAGAGAGAGTAGACTAAGACGATAGAAAAGCACGTAGCAATGCATAGTCGGAAACGCTTTCCTGGTGTGGTAGTGACGATACAAAACTAAAGAAAGGAAGGTCACGAACAGGGTGATAATATACGTTTATTAAGCTTAGTGCAGCGAAATCCAAGGCGTAAGAGCAAAAACAGACGACCGTCATCAAAAAAGGTGTTCGAAATTATGTTCGAAACGTATCCTCAACATAAGATCGGCAGGCGTGGTCCGATGCATTGGCCAGCAAGATCGCAAGATCTCAACTGCACTGATTACTTCCTCTGGGGGGTACGCCAAGGCATTGGCTCCGTCAGAAATGCTGAAGAACTTGTTGCACTCATCGTGGCAACTACTGGGGATGTCCTGGAGATGCACGGTGTTTTCCAGAACATCAGATCTTCCAGTGCGCCAGAGAAAAGAGACCTGCATCAGGGTCCGGGGTCGTAATTTCATCGTGGCAGCTACTGGGGATGTCCTGGACATGCACGGTGTTTTCCAGAACATCAGATCTTCCAGTGCGCCAGAGAAAAGAGGCCTGCATCAGGCTCCGGGGTCGTAATTTCGAATACCTTCTTTGATGATGATCGTTGTCTATTTTTGTTCTTATTTCTTGATTTCTGCTATAATAAACAGGTTTCCTCATCCTATTCTTGTACCTCCTTTCTTGTATTTTGTGTTATCACTTCAGCGCCAGGAAAGAATTTTCGACCATGCATTGTTATATGATTTTCCATTGTCTAGGTGCACTCTATCTTCCTTCAAAGTTTGTTACCGATATGTTGTAGCAGCCTGTATATATGTAAAATACATTTTTAATATGTAAAATACTAAATATATTAACATTGTAAAATACTAATTTACAAATACTGTAAAATGTTAATTTAATAATACTGCAAAATACTAATTTAAAAATCATCGGTTCTGTTTGGGTTCAATCCATTAGGAACCCATAGGCACGTAAAAATAATACTACGTTAAGGATTTAAAAGTTTTAGTTTCTTTAGAACTTTGACTTAAAATGTCAGTTTTATCTACAAGATCCTGAAAACGATCTTCAGTATAAAAGAGAAAGCAGAAGTATATTTCATTATTAATAAAATGTGTGCCCCACTGATTACAAATCTATCATTTGCCGATTATATTGAACAAAATAATATGATTACAAATAATAACAATATCGAACCTGAATACAATCATTTCCTGGAATGAAGTATTATCAGAAACATTCGAAACTCACTGCTTAAGAAAGAAACTATATCTACAGCAAATTGTGTAAAAGCTCTCCTGTCATGATTTACGAGCGATTCTGCATACCGACGAAATGCATCATTAGTGATGGGTTGCAATATCCTCGCAGGCCACATATTTGTAGCCAAAAGGATGTTTGCATTACTCGGACGCAGTCGAAGCCACAGTGACCTTTAATGACCTTTTACCGTTGTAATGAGATGGTTGCAGAAATGGTTTGCTGTGACGATGATCACAGATGTTGCATATATTATAACTTGCAAGATGCATTAGAGTAACAGCACAATATGTTATTTCTGAAAGCTGAGTTTTTAGGCACTTTCTTTCAGAAAAAAGATTTTTTATCAAGAAATAGTTTTCTCTCGATTACTCAGAGGAATAAATTTCAGATAAGTATCTCATTTTCAATCATGAATAATTCATTGGAAGGAATTAGGACACCCTAAGCTAATATCAGCTTTCGAAAGAGCTTGATTTAAATGCATATATTAAGCTGAGAAATATATAAACTCATTATAAATAAAACTTAGTTACAATGTTCGGTTACTGCAGGCTGCCTTTATTAAACTAAACTGTGCCCTAACAATGGGAGGTAACTCCTTTCGTTTTTGTAATGTCAATGCTATAAAGGATATGAAGCACTTTTCGTTGTCAAAACTAAATATTCATTTAAATTATATTTATAGAATATGCAAATAAGTAATATTTTATATGTACGAGAACACTTCTAACTTTGGCGTTTGAAACACACTGTGAGATGAACAATCATATTTACTTTAAAATGGAAAAATTGTGTAATCACATAGCTATGTGAATGAATTGGGTGATTTAATGAAATTTCGCTTTACGTAACTTAAATATTCTTTTTACTAAATTATATAAAACGAAATTTTATGAATTAATTAAGCTATGTAAAACAGAACTTCCAGATGGGTGATCCAGAGGGGCAACTCTCAACTTGCCCAGCACATTGTTGTGCTCATAAACACTATGACTGTTGTCTCAAAAGTCCTGCAGACTTCAGCGCACGTCGACGTTTCTGGTAATGAGCACAGCGACTGCCTCGCCAATGGTACTCAGCCCAAAATAGTACTCAATAGTACTCGACAGTGGTAGAAGCCCGAAATGGACTTAGCTTTTCAACAATTTAACCCTTGCCGATGCAGATGCAATTAACTAGCCGAAGACTCATCTCCCAACAAGTTAAAAAAAATTCTAAAGCTAAACTGCAACAAAATTATTTCATTTGCAATAGTCAACCTGAGAACAAACCACTCTAAATGAACAAAAATATTCTCTGATGGTCACCGAAGTATGACTGCTGCCGTCACTGTCCTTGGTACACAACTTTCTTCGGCACATATCTTTGACTCTCCTGCCATACTGGCCAGGCTCTTGAGCATCGATTTTGCCCCCCCAGGTGTGCCAGCTTCTATACTCTTTGAGGATGGTTGATATCGCTAGGGCTATTTTAGATACTTTTAGCCTTTTGGCTATTTCACCTTTATGCACTATTTGGACAAGATAACAACAAAACGGAAAAGAATTAATTTTCTTACTCTTGAAAAACCACAGATTCCAAGATTTGCACTCACTTGTTCACAAAAACAAAATATCATTTTATGCACACAGTACAAGGACAGCTGGACTCATTGTGAGCGGGATATGTGCCGCAATAGCCTTTTCCCTAAATAGCCCTGCCAATTTTTATTCCCATTTTAGTCCGAACCGGAAATAACTTTTTGCGATTACTCCCACATTAGCCTCCGTTTTTCACCCCCATACATACGTAAAGGTGGGTGATTTTACGACTCGTCACCTTCCGTTCGAGCTTCTGAAACAGGAAAGAGGTTAGTGACATTGACTGTCGTATCGATGGCGCCGGGTTTTAATCCCCGGGAAGTTATGGATGTAAATTGTTTGTTCCTTCAAAGGAGTTAATGGTGGCCACCTATTAGGGACCTCCATAATAAAGTGACCACCGCCTCCGGCCTTAGTAGTGGCCAACGCCTATAATGTCTAGTGCCCGCCATTGGAAGAACATACTTGCTTTGTACAGAATTTCCATACTTTGTAACTAAACAATCACATGGATGACATTATCCTATCTTCACATTTTCCCTTTCTTAATGTACATATTGCAGTAACAATTGTTCTTCTGCTATTTTGTCGCACTGCACTATACTGGTTACCAGGAGTTCTTTTAATAAGATATTAGAAAAAGGGAAAATACTGAAGCTCGCAAAGGCCAAAAGGCTTTAAATTTTGATGACAGATCTTTTAAATCGAGACATAAATATACAAGTGGAGATAAGAACTGTGTTAGCTTATCTAACAATCGCAATGGAAGTACTTTAATCAATATTGATGAGAAAGTCGTTGAACAGAAAGGTCATATGTGCACAAGTGATGAAGCAAAAACTGAAATACAGAAAGATAAAATGAGTTGTCTCAGAAGATGCTGGGAAGATTTAATATCCGTTCCTACGATATATAACGAAATCATTGCTCATATTTCAAATCAAGATGAAGATTTCGTTACTAGTTTATCGAAATTTGAATCAGCAAAATCATCAGTATATAGAAATTGCTATATAAGGCTCTTGGATATCAGTCAGTGCAGGATAGAGCAGATAGAAAAAAAGACATACAAAATATATTTTTAAAAATTACACATATTATTTTTAAAACGCTCAATTTGCTAATAGCTCTGTTACGTATTGAAAAATAAATTACAAAACAAATTACAATACAAAACCTAATCCGCATACAATAGCAACATTAGGCAAAGCTTGACCTATTGAAACCTACAGCAACCTATAGAATTAATTCATGATCTGCTGCGCAAATATTTTGATGTGCTTTCTCGTTTGTTATTACTTTTATTACTTACATACTTAAACCAACAGTTAATAGGAAACTGAATGAAAGTGGCTATAAGACTAAACTAAGCATTTAATGTTTTTGAACAAGATCTCATTTGAAAGGTGTCATTGTGCTAGTTAAAAGGTAGTAAATAGTAGCAGTCCATAGAAATTAGTAGGTATTCCATTGGGAAGCGCATAAAAGCTTTCTGAAGTGGTATTTTACCGCGAAATTAATGTATGCTTCTAATGCAGAAAAATTTTCAAAACTGAACATTTCAATTTTGAAAAAGATGAAATTACACAAAGTTATTCCAAAGCTTCAAAATTATGTCAAAATAATTGTGGCTAAGATTTTTGAGAGATGATAACTATCTGCATTTTGTCTCGGGAACGTGTAAAATTTGGTTAAAATCTTCCAGTAAAATAACGCAAAATAAAACTGAAACTAAAATATTTTTCGAAAATTGTTTCCTATGTAATCACATCATAACAAAATAAGCCATAATAAAAGTGTTATACCGTTCAAAAGACTTGATTTTGACCTTCAATAATTAAGAGAACGTACGCGTTCTCTTAATTATTGAAGGGGGAATGAAAACATAAACTACTATGTTGTAAATTAAATAACTAGACGGCGGGTTTAGTTAGGAATAAGCTTAGTAAGTCCTCCCCTCTACGTTTAAAATGAGAACAAACCTATTAAAGCTGGTTTCGGAGCGGGCTTAACCGGCACTAAGCCTTCTGAACGATCGCCGGGCCATCATTACTACATAATATGTTCTGCTCTGTTATGCAAGATTTTTCAGGTACGGTTAAAATCAGATTTCAGGGAAATTATAGAATAAACAAATAATTAAGAAGAATAAATACAAAAAAGTAACAGAAAGCATTTATTTAATGTTATCCTCCTGTTACACAAGCGAAACTTGTAAAAAATAAGCTTTGTTGAGGGATTTAGTTAGTGCAATGAGAAAAGTACCATATTATTTTGCTAAGATTCTTTGAAGTACAAAATTATACTATGATAAGATTTTTTTGCGTTCAAGTATGTAAAAGTTAAATACATTTTATTTGATTTTATTCTGTAGCATGTTCGGAAAGAAAACTTAATTAAATTACTAGAAGATCGTAAAAGCAAAAATAACAGAATATTTGAAAACTAGGAAGGAGATTAATGAAATAATATTTATATATATATACTATATATACACAACAGTATTTTAATAAAATCGAAAACTGAAATAATTTTATTTAAAGAAATCACATTATATTTTAATATAACTGAAATATCCTTTTTGTGGAATTTGATTTACATACATGAAGCGTATTAAATATAAAGAAAACAAAAATTCAGTATAATCTCACTTTTAAGACATATTTAAAAAAAGCGTAATCAGAACAGAAAGTAAACATAGGAATTTCATTTCATTTTCCTCATACAATTTAAAATATTGGGCATTATAAAAAGTCTCCGCGGTTTTTTTGGTACATTTTTAACAAGAATTTTCTTTACTGAAAATCAATTTTAATCAAGTACATATTGACCATTATTATCCATGCCCTTTTGCCATTTTTCGGGTAGCTTCATAATTCCATCGGTGTAGAACTTCTGTGGCGTATTGTCGAAAAGCTTGGCTAAGGGATTTTCAGAGGCGCTTCGGGCAGCCAATTTTTTACCACGAAGAGAGTTTTGCAGAGACCGAAACAAATGGTAATCAGACGGTGCAAGGTCCGGGCTATACGGTGGATGCATCAAAACTTCCCAACCGAGTTCTGTCAATTTGTTCCGAGTCAACCAAAGATGTGTGTGGCCGTGCATTGTCATGATGGAACACAACTCCCTTTCTGTTGGCCAATACTGGTCGCAATTTCTGGATTGTTCCGTTCAAAGGGTCGACTTGTGGGTCGGTCGACTACGGGGCCAAATTGATGGTTTCACCATGTTGCAGCAACCCATAATGGACAAATCCAAATTCTTTGACGCCGAAATTTCAGGAATGGATTCGAACAATCCACGC
Organism: Stegodyphus mimosarum; assembly: GCA_000611955.2. NCBI lineage: Eukaryota > Metazoa > Arthropoda > Arachnida > Araneae > Eresidae > Stegodyphus > Stegodyphus mimosarum. The sequence goes on along the minus strand of KK116225.1, from coordinate 139,252 downwards.
CTGGATCCTTCTCGTTTACTCACAGCATTCTCACAGTTAACTTCACAAATTTTTCGGCATGGTTTTTGCAGCGTTTTTACCTTTTTTATAGTAAAAAAGGCATCACGTGGCGTATTTCTTCAGATATTTAACTTATGTTCAAATCAATATAATTTTTTACACGGACAACGAATTGGAAAACTATCTTCTTAAATAATGGAAGCTGAATGTCACCTACATGTTCATTTGAGACAATTTGGATGAGTGTTGCCGGATATATAGGCATCAACACCATCTAGTGGCAAAAAACCGCGGAGACTTCTTATACGGCTCACTATAGCATGAAAGAAATCCTTTAGGAATTACATTGACTTCAAATGCCAAAATATGACATCAAAGTGAACAAAAAACGTTCTAAATTTATTTCCTTCTGAAACGAAAAATATTTAAGCTACCATGAATTTAACAGTGCATCTCGTTTTGCATTTATATTGCCTACAATATTGTGCATTTATATTATTTTTATCTATATATGAATACAGCTAAGCTATAGCATTGCGCTTCATAGCACTTATCCTCTTTGCAGCCCAGCATATTTTGAATATTTAGTATTCGTAGTACTACTATTCCCATTATGCATAGCAATTTTGTCATATACTTGTAAGGTAAACAAATGCAATATCTGGCTTAAAATGTAACTGTACACTTTAAAGTGAATAGTAGGCTTTAAATGATTCGAAATTATGCCTTATAAATGAATGTTACCATTATTATATTTACATTTAACTGCAATTTTATCAAGATGTATATCATTGTCTACAAGTAATGTGCCTTCACCTTGGGTAAAAGAATACTAATATGATTAATTGTAATACAAACCACAATGGTGTTTCAACATTGAAAACATGTTCTTTCTTCAAGAGCCTTGTATAGTCATGTCATTTCATTAGTGGTATCATCTCATTCTTAATTTCAACATGTGTTTTATATAACCCAGAGGGAATTGAAATGTGCATTTTTATTGTCCACAATAATGTGCATTTATATTACATAGCACATACCCTGTGTCCACTTTATGTATTGCCTTACTCTGTTTATTAGTAGTACAAAACCTTAATAATGTCTCTTTGCTGAAAAATTGTACGTTTTTCAAGAGCCTTGTTTGCTCATCTTTTTATTATTATTATTATTTGTTAGTAGCACAATAATCCTGTCTGTACTGTCATCCCAGCCGTCGGCTGTGGTTTGAGCTGAAGTAGATCAGCTCCGATGAGTAGGTGAAAATTCCGTGTAGGGTTTATATTTATTTTAACTAACGTTTATTTTAAGTTTAAGTTATCTTTCCTGTTTAGCCTTCATTATCCCCTAGAAGTGCCCGCACCAGAGTATGTAAATTGTAGTAGCACGCGCAGTTTATTCAAATTTAGCGGAAGCTAGTTGAATTAAATGTAGACGAAACCAGAGTGTGAGAGTCTTGCTTTCAAACTACGCTAGTGAGGTTGCTCGGTAGATTTTAGATCGGCGCGTGTCGGCCTGTGTGCCTAGCTTTGCAGAAGTGCTAGTTTTCAACTGTTTAATCAGTAATCTTGCTGAATCCCATCGGTAATTAAAAACGCGGTTAGTTTAGGATCTCAGAGCCTCGTCGGTAGTGTTTTGATATTTGTTCATCTAGTCATTACTTCCAGTTTTACGTTCTATTTGAGTTGAACCGCCATGTTGGCGCAGTTTATGAGCGTCAAGTAGACGCATTTGTCATTTTAAAGATAAAATAAAAAGGGTTTCAACCCCATCTTACGTCTCTGTGTAAATTCACACATAGCAGCAGTCACTACCCCAGTTTTTGACAAGTCGGAGCAGTGAGATCTTACACCCGTATGGAGAATAACCTTGGTCGGGAGCCTGTTCAGCGGCGAGTAATAGTAGTAGTAGTGCAACTCGTAAATCATTACCAATTACTTTAAATGCAGTCACATTTTATCTAAATTAATCAAGTATGAACTTCATAACGAGTTAAAAATATAAATATGCTTCAAGACATGGAACTTCAAACACTACACACACATAAAGGAATAGTGAATTATTTTTATATACCTACTTCAAACATCTGCACTATTTTTTATCTGCAACGTTCCTTTTTATTATAAACTAATTAGTGAGGATAAAAGATAACACATTACATGTACCTTTCACAACCATGGTAGCTGTATAATTGGTGGCAGCAGCGCTGTTCGAAGCAAAACACGTGTAGTTTCCACTGTGATGCCTGGAGACATGATTAATGATGAGGGAGGAAACGAAGTCAGTGATGGGTACAATTTGGATGTCGGGGGAGGTTTCTTTAAGCAGACGACCGTTTCGATACCAAGTAAGTGATATGGGAGGATCGCCGGCTATTACAGAGCAGATAATCGAACTCCTCATCCCTTCTTCCAGACTATCAGAAAAGCTGAACGGGCTGATAAGAGGAGCAGCTGTAAAAAGAAAAAAAATAAAGGCGATATTATTATTCGTTGCTCATGAGTAGTACAGTGAAAAATTGCATTTCATCACATCGTGAGTTATAACTTTCTCTCCCCTTTTAATTTTTAAGAAATGAGCTAAAACTACTACGTAGTTTAACTATTCTATGTACTAATTAAGATTAAAATAATGAGGGCTTTAATATTAATAATTACGGGAGCTCCAATTAAGATGTGCCCTGATTGTTTAATGTGCAACAAGGAAATTTATTTTCATGATTAAACTCGTTTAAAATATAGCCGCTTAATGATTTCGTAGAATAAATTATAATCATTTTAAGGCAGAAAGTGTTTCCGAAGACCATAAATTATGTATTCTCCTAGCAGATTTTGCATACCATTTTAAAGTCTGTGTACTTATATGAAGAAAATGTGAAGTATTTCGCCATTGTACTTTTATTATTAAATTATTAAAACAAGAAGCAGTGGAGCAGATTTTTATTCAAACCTATCTGATTTAGACTTAAGCAACTCAGAAATAGTTCCTTGGCTAGACCAACTTAATTATCCTCCCCCCGGAGGAAAACTGATAACGCTAATATTTTGCAAAGAAAAAAGCTGAAATGTTTCGTTCTTATAGATGTATGAAATCTGCCCAAAACAGCTGCACGTATTGCAATAAATTATTATTAAATATAATTAATTCACTCGTTTGGGCTTAAAATTACTATTTCGTGTTT
>KK116225.1:109873-136053 GCA_000611955.2 Stegodyphus mimosarum | reverse complement strand
ATTCATTAAGAAGTAATAATAATAATAATAATAATAATAATAAAAATAATCTAGAAAACTTTAAAATTTTGTCTTTCGAAATGCACCTCCTAGAATTGGTCAACCTTGATTTCATTTACAAAATTAAACACCAAATAACAGATTTAGCCATAATATTGAAACACCTAAATACAATATAACCAGTGAAACAATAATATCTCTCTCTCACACACTCTCTTTCTTTATATATACAGGGTGTCCATAAAGGTTTACCCTTATTATAATCGTTCGTAACAATCATATCGATGAATGATCCTAACTGTGAATTTTTTGTTGGAGATGCACGGGGAACTGATAAAACTTGGTGTGTCACATACGCCACTTGTGCCACTAGGGCTGCTGTGTGAGTAGTATCGCCATAATGGTTTTCTTGCAGAAAAAGACACCATGTGTTGTGTGGCTTGCAGAAACAAAACCACCAATAGCTGCAGAAACGCTATGGACAGACACCAACTGATGTGAAATGAATTAGGTCATGAATGCTCACATTTTCTGCAACAGGATCCGTTAACAAGTGCTAACTGGAGTGCACATATGAAGTTAAAAGTCTTTATATTATTACAAACTTTAAAATGTTAGGCACTTGAACTGAATACATGTGTCATTATCTGTGCACATACTTTGTAATCAGCGTAAACATTTATGGTCACCCTGAATATGTTTGTGTGTGTGTACAATATATACGCACACACACATTATATATAAAAATTATAACGTAAAAAGGGAATAAATTACGCAACATTAATAGCTTGGCGAAATAAAATAAAATACAGCAAATACCACTCGAACACACCGACTGCCTAAACGCGACTGTCTACCAGACGACCTTGGCACTCATTTGTAATCGCGCTTGCGCTCGAAGCTTTACCGAAAACTCGCTACATTTGACGCGTTACTATGACTCACTATTTACCTTCTGACCAAGTTTTATTTTGTGTTTGCTAATATGCTCATTCATAGATCTAATGGTGTATTACGATTGATTGCAATATTTGCAGTTTCGAAAATGTAAGTATTAGCAGACACCTCAAACAGCCTCTTAATTTTCACTTTCCCATCAGACCATTATGGGGGAACGTAATCCTTTGTTGAAAGCGTTTGAATATCAGTAGAAGAGATTCTATACGCATAATCATACTTTAGCTTCGTTAGATATCTGAGCAAATGTCCGGTTTTACAAATTATTATTATAATAAGAAAAAAATCTGATGCGTACACCACATGACTTCCTTGTACGGAATATTAAATTGTACGCATTTTGCATTTCATTTAAACATATTGGATTGAATTAAATCCACTTCATCGATAGCGCATAAAACACAATAGAATAAATGCACTTTTTAAAATTCACTATATTTGTTTACCACACCGACACTCTGGCGCTAGATTCACTTAACAGCGTTACATCTCATTCATTTTATAACACATCAAGAAAGCAAACACTTACGTATATCATCTGTAGAACTACATAATCGCTGCTAAATATTCTATTCAAATACTAAGATAAATCTAAAACGATGTGTAAAAGAAATTAAACAAACAAACAAAAAAAAGGAAGAAACAGTTTTCGGCTGACGATTCAGTATTTCTCATTCAATTAGATCAGTTCTCACTTCGCGACAAGGCAAAAAAACATGAAAACTCAAAACGTCTACTATATTAAAAACTACGAAGTCTGTCTCAAACACCTAATTCCTCGAATAAATTCCGGAGTGGATTAAGCTTGATTTAATTCGCAATAATAAAAGAAGGGTTATCTTTGTTGTTGCGAAGATTAGTTTCTCTAGATTGGCAACAAATTGAATATTCTCCTAAACTTCAAAGAAAACAAATATGTCCACCATGAGAAAAATGATTAGGCTTAGCCGAACTTAAACAACTTTTAAATTACAATAGAAGAGAATTTTAAATTGTTGATAATTCTACAAATCTTGCATGCAGATTTACTAAAGGTATAAATCCTTAACCGAAATATAAGAACAACATAATTCAATCATTTTTAAAGCAAAAAATGCACAATTTACCAACATATAAGAATAAAAAAATGAGCACACTGAGCCAAGTAACAAAGTGGACATATATCTACATAAATTTATATATGTTTGGTGCGGCCGATTGCAATCAAAATGCGAGGTGCACATCTGCATTTATAGCAGCCCTATATACAGAATTTAAATGTTTTGAGGTTACTCGTTTTTGAGTTATGCGAGATACATACATACGTACGCACGTACGCACAGATGCCACGAAAAATCTCTCTTCAGAATCCCTTTTAAATCAGTTTTATAACTTCTTTTTTTTTAAGAAAGAGTCCTTTGTTTTTACTTACGAATGTCACTCAAAAACTTCATTAAATTGTATTCGATAGCGGTCAATTTAGACATTTTTGTTGAAATATGATACCCGAAATTTTTCGTGATTACAATACTTCCTTTATACTCCGTACAAGGAAGTAAAAAAGCACAAATACTAACGATAAGCTAAACGTAAATCATACGTAACTTGGACAGATTTTGAAATTAAATGAAAAATTTATTTCGAAGTGCAAACGATACGATTTCTATTAGTAGGAGGATGTAAAACATAGTATACTTCGCGTAAGAGATACTATAACTTTGGTCTCTTAAAATGCACTAAAGAATTTTAATTACAATTAACATCAAAAGGTAAATTTTAACAATGATTTAAACATTACTAATTCATTAAATTTCGAAAGAATATTAATTATCAAATTTGAAGCAATTTTTTTATGTGTAATTTGCAATGCAATATAATGTTCTAATTTTATTAGCCCAGAGGAGCGTTAGCTCAGAAGGGCTATTAATTTGCTTCGATCATTTTGCGTCGATTCCCTTTCTGGGTTGATTCACTTTTAAGACTATTGCCACCAAATATTACAGCCTTGTATTATATTTAAAGAAATTAAATAATGAAAAATCTGCAAAAATGTATTTATGTTTCTCGCATTGTGATAAAACAACGGTACCTAAAGCTATCAAATTTTGAATAGCGTAATCCTCCTCCGAATATGGGCATTTCGTAATCCAAATTTGTAATTTGTTTTATTATCGATTTCATATTTTGTAGCACGTTAACGAATTTTTGATTAAGAAACTAGACGATTTCGAAGCGAGCAATGGCAACAATATACGGGAAGAAAAATTATCTCCAGGGCGCGAGACTGTGTATCGCAAATTCTAAAGGTATGCTCATTTTAAAATTATTTTGAGATATTGCTTTTGAATGAAATTTTATGGTTTTAGTGCGAAGAACATGGTATTGAATAAAGGTAGCACAGAAAACGTTAAAAAACGCTCTTTAGGGCGCAATGTAAATTTTGAAAAGCTTTCAGATTTTTTTTTGATTTTTTTAATGTCTTCGAAGTAACCAATTAAAAATATAATTACCTTGCTTTTAATTTTTCTTTAATACTAAATTTAGGTCATTTGCAACAACAAACTTAACTCTAGTTAACAATATTTGAAAACAGAAAGTACAAAGAATTAAGATACTTAACACAACATTAACATATTAATGAAAGCAGTCAAAAAGTAATTTCAAAACTACACTCACTGTCACCGCATTAAAAAATATATATATATATATATATATGGGTTATTACTTTTTTGTATTTTCATTATTTCAACTAGATCCATTTATTTCATGTTTTTGTCAAAATAATAATAATCAGACATAAATATTAATGTTTTTATAAACAAATTCATAAACTGAAAACATCCAGTGGACACATAAAAAGGATTTATAATAGCCTAGCATGTGGTAAAACTTTCACTACCATCAACTTCTCGGTTTTTGGAATGTCAATAACTGTTTCTTTCAAAATGCTTTTCTTCAAGATAATTAGCCTTTCTTGTAATCTTATGTTCCCTTATCTATTTCAATAATATTTGCCATTCTGTTTTCAATTTTGGCGTGCAATAACTCTTTTTATGTTAACAAAATACGCTTCACGTATTCTAAATTTTATCAACATTCCTCAACAACGTAGTTACCCTATTGGATATCGCAGATTTCTACATCCGCTTCAGGAACTCAGTACGAGATTTTTCTGGGTAATGAAAGTGATTAAAATTGATTATGTAAATGGGATTTCACGGAAAAAAGAGCGTTTCAAGAGTTTTTCCGTCCGATGTTAGAGAAGATGATTAAGGTAATTTGCTTCCGCTGTTTTGTATTCACGACACATTTTTTAAATAACAGGTCCCCCATTACATTTTTCTACTTTTTTTTTCTTTCAAACGAGAATGAGCTATACCGTAATTTACGACATTTCCTCCTGAAATCCTGTGGAAGTAATTTTGACCTTTAGCGTAATTTTCCTCCAACCTCTTTCGTCGAATGAATGTATTTAAGAGAACAAAAATGCTTAAAGTAGCGGACAAATTTTAGTATCACATTGAAGGAAGATAATTAATGGGATGTATCATTTGTCGTTAACACGTATTAAGTTATTCATATATTGTGGTAATAAAATGTGTCGTAATAACGTAATCTAAAAATTTATGGTATGTCGTTACAGTTAACAGACTGAAAAATATACATTATTTGTAAAAGCATGAAAGCGTCAAGTTGTATATCTAAAACAAGCAATTAAAATGTGTTACATCGCATAGTTGTTAATGAAATACGATATGTGTGAAAGTGGTCCACTTTTAAGCTTTACATAAGTGTAATTTTTTAAGTTACGAAAACTGATTAAAGAAGTGTTATAAGGTATTTTCTTGCTCCTTCCAGCATGCCTTCGGGGTGTAAAGGTAGCACACTCGGCGCGTATTGGAGAGGCTCAAGTTCGACTACCAGCGATGACGCTGCTAATTTTTCATGTCTCTTGCTTCAAACTATGCTAATGACACTACTGTTCCTATACTATCCTAGAAAACTTTGAATGAGCAAGTAAGTCTACCCACATTCCAAAAAATTTTGTTTCAGAAAGTTATGTTTTAAAAGTAAGAATTGAACTCTCAACTTGTCTAGATTTTGTTAAAATACATAAAGAACAACCCCTGAGGAAGAAATATTTCAGTTCTCCGAGCGTTAAATTAAATTCCATAACTGTATAAGGTATTTCTCCCGGCTTCTTAGCATGCCTTCGTGGTGCAGTGGTTAGCACGCTCGGCGTGTATTCAAGAGGCCCGTGGTTCGAGTCCCAGGGAGGTTACTGCTCATTTTTAATCTCTCTTGCTTCCAAAAAATCCTAATGACTCTGCAGTGGCACCGGAACTAAGAGAAGGTGTTGGGTGATGATTCCCCACCACCAGGATTTGCCGATTGTATTCCCTAATCCCCTGTCGCTTTTTAACCCTAGAATGCTACCCCATGAGAAACTTAGGGAAGGTGGTCAGCACGCTCAGCGCGTATTCGAGAGGTCCGTGGTTAGAGTCTCGGCGAGGACATTGCTCATTTTTCATCTCTCCTGCTTTTAAAATACTTGATGTCTTTACAATTATAAAACTTCAAAATCATAACAATTGAAACTCTAAGTTCTCTTGGCCTGAGGAAAACAACATATATTCTTCTAGGGAACTCGTGGAAAAGAACTCTGTAGGCGGCACATGTCCAATTTGTAAATCTTTTAGCTACATTTATACGTTACCAGGATACACCATCCTGAACAACTTAGCTCAAGCTGCCAAGGAAGTTGCTATGCATCGCAAAGAATCTTTCTCAAATAAACAAATTTAAGACTTCATATAAATGTTCAATTAGATTTACATTCTAGACTGAAAGTCAAAGTAGGAGCCACAACAAAGTATGAAAATAAAACCATTTAGTAGGTAGGCTTTTTTCCAACCGACATTCTATGATTTTTGATTTTGTATCGCTTCATAATAATTATTTATAAGTGAATTTATATTCCCTATCCATAATTGTGGTAAATATTACGAAGATAAGGGGGAAAAGAAAAAATCTGAAAGGATTCAAATTTTAACGTAGCCCCACACGATTTGTTAATGTTTTTTATGCTGTCACTTAACTCCCAGTGTACAAGTCCTCTCTTAGACTAAATCCTGCTACCACAATATTTTTTGTGTTTAGCTTTATTACTAATCATCGCTTTCTTCGCATGTACGCCCCATAATATTCAACAATAAAACCAGAAACGCTTTGAAAGCAGCATAATTTTAGAATTCCAGGCAGAGTTGTTGTTATTAGAAATAGAAAATATTGCCATACATTTTTCTATCCCCCCCAGTTCATCACATCAATGTTGAATTCTTTTCACAAGTTGATCTACGCAGTGTTTTGTTTGTCTTTTTAACTTTACTAAACCTTTGCGCGGCCAGCTTATCTGCCACGTAAAATGCAAAGCAAAATCACAAAATATTAAAAAGGTATATGTTTAAAATTCCTTATAGAGTGAGTGATAAGTGTTGCATGCATTTGTTTACATTCACTATATTATTTCCTTAAAAATAATATATAACTTTAATATTTACTGGCAATATTCTATTATTCATGCAGACACATTTTTAACATATTCCTATACGTTTTTTTAATAATATATGACAATAACATTTGATGCTAATATCCTTTTAGTTGAAAAGTGATACGGAGAGAAAATTTAGTTTCCAGCCTAATAACATATCTTTTGCTGAAAGGTAGATAGCATTATTGTAAACAAGGCTCAGCAGCGGTCGAGAGGTAAATGACCCTAAACACTGGTAGTTCGGTCCGAGATTCGAGTTTCAGCAAAGGGGATGGGCGTTTCCGTGGTTCTTTCCACGTGTAACTTGGAAACCAACCTGTTTCTCTTAAGAAATCCTCCACTGTCATCCTTCTTCTGTATTGTGCCTAATGGTGGAGCACGTTATAAATAAATAAGTAAAATATGGTAAATAAATGTACATGAAAAACTTAGAAATATTTTAATGAGGTTCACTCCATTTACTCTATTAAATGTTAAACTATAGCAGCATCTAATAGGAAATGTCGATATCCAGATTCTTGGAAAATAAGGAATTAAGAAATGAATAAGATCATATGAAAGTATTTTATGATGTTTTGTTGTTTAATTAGCATGACTTATTGCAATAATAACTGCAGTGACTTAAATTACGTATATGAAAACTAAGTGCACTTATGTCGAAAGTTCATTGTTTTTATACTAAAATAGAATGCACTTGAATAGAATGAATAATTTTACGAAAGCATAAGCTCCAATGTGGCATTTTTACATTAAATTCATTTGGCACTTAAGGATGCATTCTTTAATATATAGTGTACATTTGTTTCCATCAGAACCTCAGAGATAATCTGAAGATCATCCAGGATACTTCTATTCAGCGAAATGGTTTTTATATATTTATATTTCAAATTTAATCAGGAAATTCTGTGACATAAACGAAAAGTATTGCCACTCGACAAAACGCACTATATTTGCCTCTCGAAATCAGTCAACAAACTCAGCGATCTCAAAGAAATGTGTTGATCTGAATGGAATGTGTTGACGAATTGAAATATTTTTATGTTCCATGAAGCAGTGTGTCGTCATGGAGCAAATCCTAAGACGATGTGAGCATTTTATTTCAAATTTATTCTGTTATTATCTAACAAACTAAGCGATTTCAATTAAAAAGATTCATTTCAGTAATCATTAATTACTATCTGGATCATTGAAACTACATGAACTGGATGCTATAAAACAATTATATGTGTGTGTTGGTGTATGTGTGTAATAATCTAGTAATTTTGATTGCGTACATAATGATTCGTAGTAAAAGCAGACTTGGCAGACTACACAGATTAAATATTCCATTTTAATTCAATTAGTATTATCGGCCAAAACTTAGCTGGCAGTCTAACAGTACCTGTTCAAGAACACTTACACTTTTGATGCTGTTGCGACAGGAAGAGAGCAGAAAGGCAGCGTCTGAGAAAGAACAGAGGTAAAAGCAAAGCGCGCAGGTATTCTACTGTAGGAACTTAAGAGAAAGGTTTCGCTTCTGGAAATTTTAAGCTCCGAATTAGCTAAGTCATCATCGTTACATAAAGGTCACGTGATATGGATTGACCTATATAAATGACGCAGACCAGAAAAGTTATTATGAGCTTTAGAATAAAGAAGGAAAGTACCCAAATTAAAATTAAGAGTTTTTGTTAATTTAAATTCTAATTTCTATGTACATCTTTTTTTGTCTCAGATTTTGTTATCTTTTTTATATATATATATATATAATAAAAAAGACTCATATATATATATATATATAAACTTAAAGCACCTAAATTAATTAGTAAATTGAAATTAAAGCAAGGCAATTTCTCTATAATAAAGTAATTGCAACCGGGTATAAGAGGTTTAACACAATATCAAAACTAATCCAATTAAAGAGAGAATTCACAGTAGAAACTAAGCGATTCTAAGAATCTATTCTAAGAATCTCGAAAAATAAAAATGCAAAAGGGAAAAAAAACAAAATTATACAAATAAAAATTAATCTTCTTCTATTAAAACTCCAATTCGGAACTCATCAAGGTAAACTGAATTAAAGCTACATAAAAATCGATTATTATGCTTCGTTCCCCTGGTCCATTTGAGATCAAAAGCAGTAAAAAAGATTTCATCAGATTTTACTAGAGACTTTAAAATTCATGTAAAACCGAAACTCTGTACCAGAATTCTCCCTACACATTTTCGAAACACTTGGAAAAAAGAATAAAACATTACGCAGTGTAAAAATGGCAATTAAAAAATCATAGAACTTTACATTATGCACATTGAAATTGAGAAACACTAATTGGTCTAAAGCCAATCTATGTTAATCCGAAGTTCAAAATCAAGTATTATAAATAAAGAGCAAAACTAATAGTCATTTAAACAAACTAGAAAATTGGGATATATACATTGTAAGGTTTTAGTTAAACTAACAAAGTTTTATTTTAATTTAAATCTTTCTATCTCTTCTCAGTTTCAACTTCCCGTCAGAAGAAGCGCGCGTTTTCAGCTTATGCTAATTTGAAGTAGAGCCAAGTACTATTTAAACCAGAGGTAGAAACCTCTTAGTGTGAGAGAGCTTCGACGTTCGCCTGACCAGCTAGCAGCTAAATTATAAGCCATAGTGCTTACTACGTGATTGCTTATTGAAATAAATCCAAGTGCGCTAGTATTAGTAATTCTTGCTACGCACCATTTAGTTAGAGGCCAACTCCGCGAAGAGTTCTGTGAGCAAAGATCACTCAAATTTCTATTTAGCTTTAGTTTAAATTTATCTGATTGTTCATTTAGACCCAAGTGTGGTCTTTTACTTTCTGTATCCCTCCCGAGTTGGGAAGTAATTTGTAAATAATATTGATTTAATAAAAGAGGATTTTAAATCCCTTTCAACTGCAGTCATTATACTACTTCAGCACAGTATCTACACCAGAACATAGCTGATTTCAGCTCCCTGTTCCAGATCAGGACTTTAGGACTTTAAGGAGTTACTTTAAGATGTTTGCAAAGAACATGCACAGAACACTCAGTCCTGACAACATGTATTACAGTAACTAATTTGAGGGTTGGCCACAAAGCAGCTACTGTTTAAAAAAGTTAGATTTATTGAAAATTCTCAATTCTACCTTATCACTATGAACTTTTAAGGCTCTTGTGAAGCTAAAAATGAAGAAGAAAATTTTTGGAATTATTTCAAGACTGTTATATAAATCAATACACGGCTTATGAGGAGTAGTTTACCCCATAGTTTTTAAAGACCCCCATAATTTTACCCCATAGTCCTTAAAGATTTAGGTGATACCCCATAGTTTACCCCATAGTTTTTAAAGATTTAGTAGTTTTACCATATTGTTACACAATTACAAAACTTCAAGGCTCTTGGGGGGGGGGGTAAACACGAAGTAGAAAAATGTTGAGAAAATTCATGGGTGATATATTAATCAATATACAACTTTTGAGGGGTACTGCCTTTTTACCCAACAGCATTAAAAATATTCATGGTTTTCCTCTCCTCCCTAATTAATAAAAATTCAAGAATAAAAACTTCTCTTTCATCACAAAGAAAGATTGCCACATTATATTTATTTATTAAAACAGCATAACTTGCATCGAAGGTTCAGTATACCTCGGTTCACATCTCAAACTCCTCTCACTTACTCATAAACAAAACAGAAGAAGCGCCCTCTATCGGCGTTACAGTTAATGTTATGGGGAATTTATCAACACTCCCCACCTGATAATTTTTACAAAATTATCACTATATCAGCATACAAAAAATATATAACAAATGTAAGAAAACTACTTACATATCAATATCAGATACATTACCTGATGCAAACATAAGCAGCAAAAAAAAAAAAAGAAAACTATAAAATCAACAAACAATTAATAGCATAAAAATTCAAAAGTTACTCAAAAGGTAAATATTAACTTGAATTATAAACAGTAAATTATTAGAATTAACTCAAGTGATTAACTAAAAATTATTTAGATAAACACAGACTATAAATGTTAAATAAAAGTTGATAGTTCAGTTCATTTTCAGTCTGATAGTTCAAGAGGGTATATTAACTGCACAGGTCTCTTAAAGTCCCCTCTTTTAGTTTTCACCATACATGATCTAACAAGACCATCACGTCCTTTAAACACTTGAATTATTCGACCTAAATTCCACAAGAACTTAGATTTTGTTGTTCCCTCAAGTAAAACTATATCACCAACGTTAAGATTCTTCTTACTTTCAGGAGTATCGAAGAAATGAGCATTTCGTAAATTGAGAAGGTATTGATTTTTCCATTTTTTCCAGATATGTTTTAGAAGTGTTGTTTGATATTGTTTTCGTTTCAGTAGACCTTCTCTAGTTGGAGAAGTATTCAGGATTTCAGCAAAATTACATGGATATTCAATTGTATGTCCGATCAACAGAAAATCAGCCGGTGTAAGCGGTTCAGGTTCATGCAAGTCATTATAAACATATGTCAAAGGTCGTCTGTTCACAATATTTTCAACCTCGGTCAACACAGTCATAAATTCTTCAAAATTTAGTTGAGCTCTGCCTAAAATCTTTTTCAGAGGTTCCTTAATGCTCTTCATAAGACTCTCGTAGAAGCCTCCCCACCATGGGGCAAGTTCAACGATAAATTTCCAGGTAAAGCCTTCATTTGCTAGAAAATTTTGAAAGTCTTGTCCTTTAATTATACTGTAAAAATATTGCAAATCTTTAGCAGCATACCTAAAGGTTTTCGCATTATCCGAATAAAAGGTACGACAGTTGCCTCTTCTTGAAATGAAACGTCGGAGGGCCAAAATGAATTTGTTTGCAGACATGTTGGAAACAAGTTCCAGATGTAATGCCCGTGTAACGGCGCACGTGAACAATACGATGTACGACTTCTGACTCCCATTTCCAGATGTAATGTAAACAGGACCCGTGAAATCCACACCGGTAACGTAAAAAGGTGGTGTTTCTGTAATCCTCTCTTTGGGTAATTGAGCTGTCATTTGTTTCGCTGGTTTTGCTGCATATTTTCGACATATCAGACAGCTTCCTATGACTTTCTTCACTAATTGGCGGCCTTTAGGAATCCAAAACTTCTGTCGCATTTTTGTTAAAGTTGTAGCCACCCCTGCATGTAGAACGTTGTTATGTTCTCTTTTTACAATTAATTCAGTAAATCTGGAGTCTTTAGGAAGAAGAACTGGATGTTTTTCGTCGACTGTATACTCAGTACCTTCTAGTCTTCCTTTAATTCGAAGAATTTGGTTTTTATCAAGAAATGGTGCCAAGCTGAATATACTAGAGCTCGGAGAAATTGATTTGCCAGATTGAAGTGCCTTAATTTCAGGTGTGAAGAAATCCATCTGAGCTTTGCGAACACAAAATACTTCAGCATCCTGAATTTCAGAAGCACTTAATGGTCCACTATTAGCTGATAGTTTTCTTGCTTTAGCAACAAAACGTTTGATCCATGCCACAATTCTCAGAAATTTCAACACGCTACTAAATTTTCTTATGTCTAATAGTTGTTCATCTTTTTTCACAATAACGTCACAAACAAATATCTTAGTACGGCGTTCTAATTGTTCATCGTTCTCTATGTCAAAATTCTGTTGAATTGGCCAATTAGTACACTGATTTTGTAACCATTCTGGACCATACCACCAAAGTGAACAATTCTTCAGATAATTCACGCTCAAACCTCTGGTTAATAAGTCTGCGGGATTTTCTTTACCGCTACAGTGTTTCCAATTAGTGGGATTCGTCAAGGTTTGAATTTCTGCAACTCTATTGGAGACAAAGGGTTTCCAGTTCCTAGAAGATCCTTTGATCCAATGTAATACGATCTGTGAGTCTGTCCAGAAATATACATGTTGACAAATATGATTAAATAATTTAGTTAGATATTTTGCAATTCTTGCTGCAGTAACTGCTCCCATCAATTCTAACCGGGGTAGTGTTAAGCTTTTAAGAGGAGCTACTCGAGTTTTCGATAAGATGAAACTTGTTTTAATTTCACCAAACTTATTTATGTATCTAAAATATGCTACACTTCCATATGCATTATTACTTGCGTCACAAAATATATGTAAAGAAATGTCACTATTTAGCCTATTAACATTCTGAAAATATTTTCTGTCAATCGACATCCCTTGTAAATGAGTTATTTCTGCGAGCCATTTTTGAAATTCAGTTTCAATATCTTTTGGAAGTTGCTCATCCCAATCAAGACCTTTTACCCAAATTTGTTGCAGCAGGATTTTAATTCTAATCACAAACGGAGATATAAATCCAGTAGGATCATAGATTTTAGCTGCAACTTGTAACACTGTTCTTTTAGTATATGACACACAGCTAATTAAAGATGATTCTAAAGACTTTAAATCTAGTCTAATAGAATCGTTTTCTGTATCCCAATTAAGACCTAAAATTTTAGCTTGTGTAGCGGAATCATTCATGGATAAACCATTTTTTAACCACATGTCCTTTAACTTCTTAGAATTTGTATTAAATTTACGTAAATTCATACTCGCGTACTTTAAAATAGTTACTGCATCCGATGACAGCTGATACGCCCTTTCTACTGTATTTGCTCCATAATACAAATCATCAACATATAAAGATGAATTGAGCATTTCATAACTTTCGGGTTTTTTAGTGATGTATTTTTTAATATGGTGTTTTATTGTAGCTGCTAGAATGAATGGACTGGTAGTAATCCCAAATGGTAAACGTGTCATGTTCATAATTTTGAACGATTTCCAATTATCATTTTGAAACCAAAAGAATTTTAAGTATTTACGATCTTCCTCGGCAATACTTATCATGAGGAATGCCTTTTCTATGTCAGCGGAAAAAGCGATATTGTGTTCTCGAAATTTAAGAATAACATCTAATATGTTAGGATTTAAATTAGGTCCAGCTTCTAACAAATCATTTAAGGATTTAGAATTTTCTCCTTTACTTGATGCATCGAAAACAATTCTAACGCGAGA
This sequence comes from Stegodyphus mimosarum, assembly GCA_000611955.2. NCBI lineage: Eukaryota > Metazoa > Arthropoda > Arachnida > Araneae > Eresidae > Stegodyphus > Stegodyphus mimosarum. Next base: position 122,570 of record KK116225.1, on the reverse strand, counting down.
AGTTTCTTTATCTGGTCTTATCACTGCTCTATGGGGCATGTAATAACCTGATTCGAGATCTTTATTCTCATATACTTCAACAATTCCATTTTGTAGCTGTTCTTCAATTATTTTTGTGTATTCTTCACGCACTTCTATATCTTTATCCAATTTAGCTTTTAAAATCTCAAAACGCCTTTTCGCAATTTGAAAATTATTATTTAATTCATCAGGGTTAGATTTCCAAAGCAATTTAGTTTGATATCTACCGTTATTAAAGGATAAAGAATTTTCAAATTGATCAATTATTTGTTTATCTTTCATAGACAATTCTTCACTTTCTGTCAAAATACCAATAGAATCCAATTCCCAAAATGTTCTGATGTCATTATTTATTACCGCGTTCTTCATAACGGCAATATTTTGTGAACAAGCTTCCTCTTTTCTAAATTCTGAACCAGTAATTACCCATCCAAAGACAGTTTTTATTGCGCCTATATGCTTGCTAATTGCGATTTTTTCGTCTAAAATAAATTCCCAGATGTAATCTGATCCTATAAGGATTTGAACATCCAAATATTTATTTCCGTAGCATGAGTCAGCTAGCTCCAAATGACGATTAGTCATAAATTCTGATATTTGTTTATTCGGAGGGGAAATTATGGCGCCAGAGATGCATGGTATGACAAGTGTTTCGATCTTGAATGTGTGGGCGTTATTCCTCGCTTTAATTTCGAATTCTACAACTGGATACTTTTTCTGTGTTGCTTGTTGCATTCCAAAGGAATAAACAGAAAGTAGCTCATAGCGAATAGGTTTTAGTTTAAGAATATTCGCTAAATTTTCATTTACGAAAGATTTTTGGGATCCATTATCCAAAAGAATCCTGGCAATTTTAGAGTTAAACTCTGATTTCGCAACAACTGTGCATGTTTGTAAATAAACATTTTTTGAACATGTCATGCTAGCATTACACTGTGAAACTGAACTGACAATTTCAGAATTAGAATTATTTGACATTTGAATATTCTCAGCATTACAATTTAAGTTCAGTGATTCTTTACATTTATCTTCAGGCTTATTCGTTTGATTAATTTTTGCAGAATTATTATTTCGGTTATTACCCAAACAAATGGAACTATGATGACTTCCACTTTTACATTTGAAACAAGAAAGTTTGTTAGAATAACAGTTTTTACTAATATGATACATTCTGAAACATTTAAAACAGCGTTTAGTATTCTTTAAAATTTCTAATTTATTTTGTGGTGACATTTTACATTTAAACGAATCGTGTGGCGCAGAACAGAATATGCATATAGTGTGTGCGGTACTAAATGACATCGCCGAAGGTGTGTTCTGAATCTTCACGAAAGTGTTTCGGTTTTGTAACTTTGCATTTGTATCACTAATTCTTCCTGATGGGGTTTGGAATTTTGTTTCGTATTCATTTGAATGCTTGTTCTTTATTAGAAATAATGTTCTTTCCCTACTTTCAACTTCCGTTTTTAGAATATTAATTATTCTCGAAACCTTCCAATCTTCATCTGATTCGCATTTTTTAGTAATATCTAGAACAATATCTTGCGGTAGTAATTTAATCAGTATATTACACAATAGAGATCCATAAGTTTCTGAATTTACCCCTAATGCTTCTAAATTACGAACTTCTGTTTGACAAGTATCTAACAGTTCTCTAAGCAAAGAGACATCTGATGATTTCCTAACAGGTGTTAGATTCAGCAACTTAGTTAAATGAGAATTAATAACTAAAGTTCTTTTCCCAAATCTTTCCTTTAAAGTTACTATAGCTGCGTCATAATTGTTGTTTGTCAGCGTAATACCTTTAATTGCATTCGCGGCTATTCCAGTTAAGTATGAATGTAAATAATTAAATTTATCAACGTTAGATAAATCTTCATTTTTGTGTATCAAAGATTCGAACTGGTCCCAGAATCTTTGCCAATCGGCAGGATCACCATCAAATCTTCTTATTGATAATGAAGGTAATTTAACAAATTGTTTTTCTAATTTTAACAAACTAACAGGTTGTTGATGTGTTCTTTGTATAACTGGTTTGCATTTATTAATAGCAACTTTCAACTTACATGTACAATTAATCAATTTTTCATGATACTCATCACATTTAATAATTTCGGTTTCAATTTCTTTAACATCTGTAATTTGACTTTGGATTTCAGAATCAATTTCTTTTAGTTGTTTAGACTTCAAATTTAGTTGTTCTGAAAGTTCTTCCAACTCTTCTTCTTCTATTTCATTTTCTAATATTTTACTTTCGATTTTAGAAATTAATCTTGTTGTAAGAGATCTTAATGCAGTTCGTTTAGCCTTTGCTATTTCCATTTTGAAATCAATTTCTATTCTTTCAAATTAACTTGATATTCTTTAACTAAGTTTCTCTTTCGATTTTAGAACGTTAAGAAGAGGAGTTAGAAGTAATTTGCAATATAAGATTCATATTTAACAATAAAGAATAGTGAAGCTTACCTTGTTGCAGATTAAGATTTAATAATCTTACCCAAATTCACATCAAATTGTAGAGTATCCAATTCATTGAATCAGGAGAAAACTTTCATTTTTCAGAACGAACACAATCGGCATACACTATATGAAATCGAAACACATTCGAAGAACATCAAATTATATTGCATTTTGAAACAAACGATAATCTTCCCGGCTGTGTTGCACCATAATAAAATTCAAGAATAAAAACTTCTCTTTCATCACAAAGAAAGATTGCCACATTATATTTATTTATTAAAACAGCATAACTTGCATCGAAGGTTCAGTATACCTCGGTTCACATCTCAAACTCCTCTCACTTACTCATAAACAAAACAGAAGAAGCGCCCTCTATCGGCGTTACAGTTAATGTTATGGGGAATTTATCAACACTAATGTCTACTAACAGATAAAATTTCTGGAAATATTATAGTTTTTAACCTTGAAAGAATTTCTATCATATGTAAAATACCAAATTCTCTGATAGAATTTCTATCAGATGTAAAACATTTAACATCAGCATACTGATAATGGAAAAAATAAACGCAAATTGCAAAATTTTAAATAATATGGGTCTTAAACTAACGCAACGCGTTCTAAGGAAATGTTCCATACATCCGGTTTCTATCACTATTTTAAATTAAGTATAATATTAAAAAAGAAACAATGATGCCTTTCTAAACATGTGTTAGTGATTATTTGAACTGTTATTTAGCATATTAAAAATACGTTTTACGCGTAGAATAGTGATTCACAGTCTTTTCCTGTCGCGGCACACTTTTAAAGATTTCAAAATTTGGCGGCACACAAAGAAAAAGATAAGTTTAAAAGTTGTTTGCTTACCTATAATACACTGTGTAAAATAATTCACGATAATAATTTTGAATGTAAAATAAAATAATATGTACTGCAAAAACAGCAGTACGTTTATCAAGGGATTAATTACAAGTTCATAATAAGAACACTTTTAATGAGAAATTTGAGCTTGATGTTTTTTGATAATTTCATTTATATTTGGTCGTAAAAATAACAGTGCTACTCTCATATCGTCTTCTACACTTGACAATCTCGATTTTATATTTGCTTTTATGTTGGTTTATACAGAAAATCTGAATTCACACAAATAACACGTAGAAAATTGTAGTAATATTTTTGAAGCTTTTTTTGGCCATCATGGGATAATCGCATTTAATGTTAATCCAAAATGCATTAATTGATTCTTCAGAATATTTTAAATTTAAATCTCAATTATTAAGAAGCGGAATTAATTCTTTTTCTTCATTCAAAGTTAATTCAAATGCAGAAGTATGCGTTATCACAAATGGATTATGAACCCAATAATTTTTTTATATCTAAATTTGGGAAATTGACTCAAACTTTTCCAAATTGCCTTCCTGAGATTTATTCTTGAATAAAGTTATTTGTTTTTGGAATCTCACCAGTTTATATGTTGAGTTTAATACATTTTCTTTCTGCCCTTGCATATTTGAATTTATGTTATTAAAAATAACAAAAATATCTGATCAGTAAGCTTTTCTCCTATCAGCACTAATCAGAACTTCTCAATTTAAATTATATACTGAACATGCTCGGAAATGCTAGGAATTGTGCTTTCCTCCAGAGCACCAAACTCGGCATGGATACCACAACTGGCGCTGTTATTAATGTCTTAAAAACCCAATTTCGCCAATTCTCATGTGCACCGTATACTAGGATTAAACCCATAATAATTACTATATACCTTTTTAAAATTTGGCGGCACACTTTAGGAATTTGGCAGCACAGTGGCTGAGAAGCACTAGTATATAATATATTCTGCATTAGACATGTAGGAGGCTATCAAAAAACAAATGCTAACTTTAAACCGATGATGAAATTTTGAGTAAAAAGCTGAAAAAGTTTCTACAAAATTTAATAAAAGCTTTATCATACAATATTATGCATACATTATGCGAGTATTATGTACTATTATGTTGATTTCAAATTTATAAATAATTAATGTTATATTACGAACTCATACAATAATGTCAGATTTTATTCTGATCCTTACACACAAAAAATGAAAGCATCATTCTCTTGTTATTTAAAAGAAAATCATTTCTAAGGTAACGCCAACATAAATAAGTAAATTACATAAAAATAAAAATAAATAAAATCTTAAATGTTTCAGATTTTATATTACGGAGAAAAGGGGCGTTTTTTCAACCTTTTGTGTGTTACCTTTATTTATTAAATTTATGTTCTTCGCACTTAAACCAATTCAATTCAACAGCAATATGACAAAATATTTAAAAACAGCATATTTTTAGTATTTCTGACGCACAGTCTCGCGCGCTGGAGATAATTTTTTTTTCTGTACAGTGTTGCCATTGTTCGATTTGAAAAAGTTGAGTTTGTTAATCAGAAAATCATTAAAGTTTCACAAAATATAAAGTAGATAATTAAACAATTTCGAAATTCAAAATTCGACTCCAGGTGCACATGCTGGGTGGCGGATTACGTTATTCAAAAGTTGATTGCTCTAGGTACCGTCTTTTTTTCACAGTCCGAGAGACATACATACACTCATGCAGATTTTCCATTGTTTAATTTCTTTAAATATATTGTAATACAGGCGATAATACTTGGTGACAACAATTCCAAAAACTATTCATCGTTTATCGTGAAACCCCCAAAAATGCCATTTTGAGACTAATAGTTGTTCTGAGTTAACGTTCCTTTGGGCTAAAAAAATAAGAACCATTTATAATATTTAACAAAATAAATAAAATTCCATGACAGCTGATCAAATTCTGTAAGTTTGGTTATTTTGTGTCTAAAATATGTAGAATTGAAGATTTAAAATTTAAAATGATTTTTTTTCCTTTTTGTAAAGTATTACCACAAAACATTTCGCATTCACTTGGGAATATTGAAAGACCTGTAACATAAAAACGTAAAGAAAAATAAATTTATTTAATTAGAACTGTAAGATTAGCTTTAATTATAATAATGTAGTAAAAATAAAATGTCGTTCCTTCGGAAGATTTTTCAAAAGAGTACTGGATGAATAATAGATATCCGCATTTGGAAACGAGGAATGAATTTAATCTTTTTTATGTTAGTACATTGCATTTATTGCTTATATTTTTCTCAGTTTTCCTTTTAACACATTAAAATAAATTACCACAAATAGTAATCTTGATTAGAAAATAATCAAAACACCTTTCCTTACATTCTTAAAGTTCTTTCTTCGGTTATAAAAATAAGAATTATTTTAAGAGAATGAGCTGATTATATACTTTCTCTCAATAAGCCGTAAATACTTTATAAATATTGTTGCGTGCGTACGGGTTCGTAATGGATTGAATGCCCATGTCGTTAAAAAGTTAATAAAATTTATTCTTTTCACAAGAAATAAACAAAATGCTGAAATATTTCCTCAGAGATAATCGTACAATATCACAATGTCTCACAGCAGTTACATTTTGAACTACTGAAACGTTAAACAGAACTCAATTCAAACCAGAGAAAGCTAATCCGATCTCACCGTGAATTCGCTACAATCAACAACGACTTATAAGGTATTTCTCCCGCCGTCTTCGCATGGTTTCGTGGTGTAGTGGTCAGCACGCTGGGTGCGCATTCCCGAGGTCCATGGTTCGAGTCCCGGCGAAGGCGTTGCTTATTTTTCATGACTTCTGCTTCCAAATAAATCTTAATGTCTTTACACTGGCGCCCGAACTAAAAGGTCGTGGATGATGATTCTCCACCACCACAATTTGCCACTGGAGCCCCTAATCCCCAGCCGCCCTTTAAGGTGACTTGGTACCTTTCGAATGATATTTTTTATTTAAGAATTTTTATCTATTTTCTATGAATAACATTAAGTGGTTTTACAAGACAAAATAATTTTAAGCTGAAAAAAAATTTCTGCTAGTATTTTTTTTAATTTAAATTTTTTTAAGAAAAATTTAAGAATTAAAAATTCCTTCTTCTCCCACAATTTTGAATGTTTTTGCCCCAAATTTTTTTATTGTATATGTTAGAACGTTCTTAATAACTTTAAGGATCGATTTTGCGATTAATGAATTAGTTTCCAAGAAAAAAAATAAAAAGCACATTTTTAAGTAAAAACGTTAAAAAAAAAAGATGATCTCAATCATGTTTTCACTTACAATAATTTTTCTTTTCACTATTTTGCAAAAGGCATCCTTGTTTCTATTAAGAATATAATTTTAAATAAGCAGTAAAAATATTAAATAATTTAGTCCATATCTGTAGAAGTTTTAGGACTTTAAGTAAAAGAATATATTGAAAAAATGAAAACTAAGAAAAGCAGTTTAAAGAGCGTAAACTGTCTAAATGGTCATTAAATCACTTCAAATTTCTTAATAATTTTATTACTGAATTTCTATACATATGTATATAAAATAAAACCTAGTAATATTTAATTGGTTATTATAAACATAAATTACAAGCTTATGTTAAATTTATTTAATTAGAACTGTAAGATTAGCTTTAATTATAATAATGTAGTAAAAATAAAATGTCGTTCCTTCGGAAGATTTTTCAAAAGAGTACTGGATGAATAATAGATATCCGCATTTGGAAACGAGGAATGAATTTAATCTTTTTTATGTTAGTACATTGCATTTATTGCTTATATTTTTCTCAGTTTTCCTTTTAACACATTAAAATAAATTACCACAAATAGTAATCTTGATTAGAAAATAATCAAAACACCTTTCCTTACATTCTTAAAGTTCTTTCTTCGGTTATAAAAATAAGAATTATTTTAAGAGAATGAGCTGATTATATACTTTCTCTCAATAAGCCGTAAATACTTTATAAATATTGTTGCGTGCGTACGGGTTCGTAATGGATTGAATGCCCATGTCGTTAAAAAGTTAATAAAATTTATTCTTTTCACAAGAAATAAACAAAATGCTGAAATATTTCCTCAGAGATAATCGTACAATATCACAATGTCTCACAGCAGTTACATTTTGAACTACTGAAACGTTAAACAGAACTCAATTCAAACCAGAGAAAGCTAATCCGATCTCACCGTGAATTCGCTACAATCAACAACGACTTATAAGGTATTTCTCCCGCCGTCTTCGCATGGTTTCGTGGTGTAGTGGTCAGCACGCTGGGTGCGCATTCCCGAGGTCCATGGTTCGAGTCCCGGCGAAGGCGTTGCTTATTTTTCATGACTTCTGCTTCCAAATAAATCTTAATGTCTTTACACTGGCGCCCGAACTAAAAGGTCGTGGATGATGATTCTCCACCACCACAATTTGCCACTGGAGCCCCTAATCCCCAGCCGCCCTTTAAGGTGACTTGGTACCTTTCGAATGATATTTTTTATTTAAGAATTTTTATCTATTTTCTATGAATAACATTAAGTGGTTTTACAAGACAAAATAATTTTAAGCTGAAAAAAAATTTCTGCTAGTATTTTTTTTAATTTAAATTTTTTTAAGAAAAATTTAAGAATTAAAAATTCCTTCTTCTCCCACAATTTTGAATGTTTTTGCCCCAAATTTTTTTATTGTATATGTTAGAACGTTCTTAATAACTTTAAGGATCGATTTTGCGATTAATGAATTAGTTTCCAAGAAAAAAAATAAAAAGCACATTTTTAAGTAAAAACGTTAAAAAAAAAAGATGATCTCAATCATGTTTTCACTTACAATAATTTTTCTTTTCACTATTTTGCAAAAGGCATCCTTGTTTCTATTAAGAATATAATTTTAAATAAGCAGTAAAAATATTAAATAATTTAGTCCATATCTGTAGAAGTTTTAGGACTTTAAGTAAAAGAATATATTGAAAAAATGAAAACTAAGAAAAGCAGTTTAAAGAGCGTAAACTGTCTAAATGGTCATTAAATCACTTCAAATTTCTTAATAATTTTATTACTGAATTTCTATACATATGTATATAAAATAAAACCTAGTAATATTTAATTGGTTATTATAAACATAAATTACAAGCTTATGTTTAAAACCTCATCTGGCTACAAATATTAAAAAAAAAATCCTAAAACACAAGTAGAATTTTTCTTTACCTGTTTTTGTTCTTTAATACACGTTAAGATTATTTCAATACATGAATTAATTATAATATATTTTCTAAAACACTTAGAATTAATGTTAATAATATTAATTTGTCGTTTCATTCATTTTTTCAAAAAGCAAAATTTGAAATTTTAATAAACATAAAACATTGTATTTAAGCAGCATATGTGATTTCCAGTCTTCTTTTAGCCATTTCTCCTAGCATATAAATTGCATTTTAAAATAAGTGAGGTGCATTTTAATTAATTAAAGAGTTTAATGTTTGTTCCAGCACTATTTTAATAATGCTACCGTCAGGAACTTGATCGCTTTCATTACATCACTTCTTTCTGTTCGACTCGTATCACAAATAATTTCAATTTTTGAAGAAGCATAGCAAAGTTGACTGATAATACACATAGAAATATTTGCTGAGCTCAATATATATATATATATATATATAAATAGATAGATAGGTAGATAGATAGATAGATATAACCTTGCCATTTTAAAGGTGAAGAAATTTTTTTTCCCCAGCTTCACGTTGTATTTAAATAAATCAGTTTATAAACATAACCAGGGTTTCCTGATGCTTGCAGTCATATTTAATTACACTCCTTTTCATTTACACTGACTTTTAAAAACTTACTGAAAAATTACGAAATATCAATTTATTACAATATTAAATGAGCGTGTTTCGGTGTTTTTACTTTTTCGGAGTAGCTTTCTCTTAAAGCTAGTAGCGCGCAGCATTGCACGGGGAGATGAAACAATTTTATTAAAATTCTACTAAAAATAGCTAAATAAATACAAAATCCGTAACAATATGTAAAAACCATGATACGAAAATCTCTGCGTTTATTGCAGATAAGCAACCGACACTTCCGAAATGGCTGTAGTAAATATCTCCACTGCTAACAATATCAGAAATAGTTGATAAGATACCCAACAAAGAAACAATAAATGTTGATCTCGTTTCTCCCAAAGAAATGAAACTAATAAGTAACTCCATTATATTGCCCGCAGACCCATACACAGGAAAGATGGGTCATAAATTAGATCCCTTTAGGCCTATGACAACCTAATGTTGCTGCTATGAAAAGCAGGCTACAGTTCATTAATTCACACCTCACTTCGGGTGATTTGTGCTCCTAGTAGACACGTTTGAGATGGGGTGTTTGCGGTGTCCACTTGCAAATCATGTTACCTTCCTCTCAGAAATGCACATAATCATAAATCAATATTAATAGTAGTTGGTAGCCGATGTGTGTATTCTTCTCGTGAAGCGTTCGGACGTAGGATTGATAATAATGAGGATGCTGAGAGGCTCTGGCTGTTGTTAACGCCTATAAACGCACAGAGCTCATCGCGTAAATTGAAACAACTGGAAATCCTTGTCACTTTTACGGGAACTAAATACGGACAGCATTAACGCTTCTTAATTGCATTTACTCTCCGTCCGCCGGCATGCCAATCATCAAATAATTACACTGGTTTAACGTGAGGTATAAAAGCGATCCACATATTGAATGTGTTGGAGGCTTCTTATCCTATACAGTACGATGATTAAACTCAGCATTAGAAGTTAACACTTGTCGTTTAGGATGAATGAGTGAGCGTTATGAAAAAAAAAAGTTCCCCTATTTGCTTTGTTCTGCGTTGTTTCGAAAACTGGTTTTGCAAGGAGAATTCATTTGTAAGAAATATTACTCATATTAAAATTTTACAAGGTGTTTTCGCCCTCGTTCCAGGATGCCTTCGTGGAGTAAGGGTTAGCACACTCGGCGCGAGTTCGAGAGGTTCAGGTTCATGCCCCCCAATTGCAGATTTCTTCAGTGTCCTGACATCCAAAAAGTCTAAACGGTTTAACAGTGGCGCCCGAAGCAAAAGGTGGTGGATGATGATTCTTCACCACAAGGATTTGGCGACTGGGTCCCCTAATCCCCAGTCGCCATTTGAAAGGGGGGATGTCGTCTCCCTCCCCTCAGTATGCCTTCTTGATGTAACGGTTAACACACTCAGGGCATATTCGAGAGGTCCAGATTCGAGTCCCAGTGAGGGCAATGCTCATTTCTCATGACTCCAGCATAAAAAAAAAAGAAAAAAAAGAAAAATCTGAAATCTGAAATCTCTTGTTGTAACATTTTGTGTGTTACCTTTATTTATTAAATATCATGTTCTTCGCACTGAAACAATAAAATTCAGTTCAACAGCAGTGTCTCAAAATAATTTTAAAATGAGTCTATCTTTAAAATTTCCGATACACAGTTCCGCGCGCTGGAGATAAAAAGGGTTTTTTTTCCCGTAGAGTGTTGTCAGTGCTAGCTTTTAAATCTTTTGTGTTTTTTAATCAAAAATTCGTTAAAGTTTTACAAAATATGAAATAGATAATATAACAAATTCCAAATTTGGGCTTCCAGATGCACGTATTCGAGTGTAAACGTACCGTTATTCGAAATTGGATGTCTCTAAGCACCGTTGTTTAATCCCATTTGGAGAAATACACATACATTTTTGCAAAATCTTCATTATTAAATTTCTTTATTAAATATAATACAGAACTAAAATATTTGGTGGCAACAGCTTAAAAAGTGATTCAACGCTTTTAGTGATTCGACGTAAAATCGCAAAACGAAAACAATAGTCCTTCAGGGACAAAGCCCCTTTGGACTAAAAAAAAAACTAATGACTTATGAATTTACTATTATTTTGACTTTATTGTAATATTAATATAAAACCTTTCCAGCATTCAAATGATAAATCTTTCAGCATTTATAACAGTAGCATAACACCTCAGGCCATCAATTATCACGCACATATTTTAAACTTGCATTTCATTTCTAACTTATTCGAACACTATTCTATACTATATTCAAAAATGTTTTACTAAAGAAACAAAAAAAGTTTTTTTTTAGTAGGAAATGATCCTACTCCAATTATGACGCAATATTAATGCTCTATCACTTTAAATATGATGATACAAATATTTTCAAATACAGCGTATGAAAAGTTTATTATTATTTACAAATTCTACTTTATAAGGCATTTCTCCCGCCTTTTTCGCATATCTTCGTGGTGTAGTGATCAGCACGCTCGGCGCGTGTTCGAGAGTTCCGTGGTTCGAGTCCCGGTAGGGGAATTGCTCATTTTTCCTGTACCTCTGCCTCGAAATAACCTAATGTCTCCACACTGGGGCCGAACTAAAAAAGATGGTGGATGATGATTTTCCACCACCAGGATTTGGCAGGGTCCCCACCAGGGTCCCCTAATTCCCAGTCGCCCTTTAAAAAGGGGAGTATATAATGTTTTTGTCCCGCCATCATCGTATGCCTTCGTGGTGTAGTGGTCAACTTTCTCCGCGCGTAGAGAGATCAGTGGCTCGAGCTCCAGCGAGGGCATTGCTCATTTTTCATATCTTCAAAAAACTCCTAATGACTCTACAACCTAACAACGTGTATGATATAATAGAAATAAAAATTTGTACTTTTTCCTATCAGGAATATGAAACGCATAACAATACATGGAAATATATAATAGTTTCCTCTAATGGAAAGCAATGTTGGACAACTAGGAAGCATGGAATCAATGAGGGAGTTGTTTTTTCTATCCCACTGCTGTAGAACAGAACTTTCAGGCTGCTGAATTGTTTCTGGAGGGGATAAGCTATTACTCATAGTAATAGTTATTTCCTTAGAATGTCTCAAAAATGTTTTATTGGGTTTATATCTGGGGGAATATGTTGACCGATCTATTCCAAAGATTCCTTCGTCGAAAAGGAAATTGTTCACAAGCTGAGCATAATGTAGCCTGGTGTTATCATCCATGAGAATGAGTTCATCCCCGATTGCTGCAGCGTAACAGACCACAAGATGTCTGACGACCACAACCCCTCTCGCTGATCCGTTAGTGCTTAGTCAGGTCAGGTCGCTGCTGCAGTTGTTAAAAATACCGGCTCAGACCATCAATCCACCTTCTCCAAATCGAACACTTTCATGCACAAATGGAAGGAGTATTCCGTACACCAAGTTCTTTCCAGATGAGAATCCGCCTATTGTCAAGTTGCACACTGCGGAAAAAAAGAGGCAGCTGTATATCTCCCGTTCTACAAGGCCGATTGACGAAATTCACACTGCGGTTTTCATGTCTCGAAA
>KK116225.1:95202-109843 GCA_000611955.2 Stegodyphus mimosarum | reverse complement strand
CTTAGGATATATATTAAATTTATATATATCATCATTCTAACATAGGTATTTTGACACAAAATCGGACTTTTTCTGAAACGACATGCCACTTTTTTTTTCATATTTCCATTCTATGATTCAAATTAGGCCTAAATATTAAATTTTGTAAAATTTGGTTCGAAATTTGCGAAGAAATTCAAAAATTTTATCTTGGTGTATTTTTTTTTCAGTTTTAGCCAAGAATAATTCAGTTGGCGAACTTCTTAATTTATAGCAACCTATTTTCCTTTTTTCACTGTAGACGAGCGGGAGAAAGTTATCGTTCCTAATTTGAAACAATTTTAACAAAATGCGTAAACCACATTTGTGCTGTTACAGCTTTTAAGAAATACGCCGAATTTCAAAGCGCAGCAATATATGAATTCACGTATATCTTTGGAAATTTTGAATAAAGAACTCTAATTTTTTGCAGGTATGCTTAGAAATAGATCTACTTTAAAATGATGGTACAAATTTTATAGATTATAACCAAAATTTTCTTCAAAAAATTTATAAAAATTATTTAAAATATAAATATTAAAAATAAACCATAAAAATGGGTGAATTTTATTTGGAATGAACCTAACTTTCGAAATGTGAAATCATGGTATGATGAATCAGGTAAGAATGAATCAGATAAGTTTAATAAAAAACGAAATGTTAATAAATATATCTCAAATTCAATTAACATAATTTTAGGAGCTCATTTAAAAAAAAATACCCCCGCGATTTTTACAAAACTTGGTAGTTTAGCATAACATAATTTGAGTCGTAGAATCGGAATATGGAAAAACATTTGCACATCATTCCAGAAAAAGTATAATTTTGCGTCAAAATACCTATATTAGAACAATGCTATATATAAATCTAATACATATCGTAAGTCGAGCTTTCGAGGCGTGAAAAACGCCAATTGGAATTTCGACAATCAGACCAGTAGAACAGAAGATATAGACCTACCCTCCCCTTTTTTTTGCGCAGTGTACGTTAAAGCAGGACACGTTCGTAAAGAACACATTGCTCCACTATATCGTTCCCATCTTAGATGCTCTTGTGCCCACCTTCTGTGGGCAGCACAGTGATTCTGTGTCAACGAAACACAGACCATAAGGTCTGCAAGCTACAAACAAATATGGTGAAGTCTGTTTCGAACAGGTTGAGTCAAAACTCTGGTACCAGTAGCCTTCTGACTGTAGTGCTGCAAGAAAATGGTGCTCAAATTGTGGTTTCTTCTGGCCGTTACTGTTAAATAGAGATCTTTATTTTATGTTCCTGCAGGCGTACGACCTTGTCCCGACCTTTGGGGAAGATATGCAGTTTCCATAAACGATTCCTTATTCTGGAAATGACAATTTAAGAAACTGCTACGTTTCTGCTACTGCGGGTTGCGTTTGATCCGCCTCTGAATGATTGATGGCCCTCCAGGCTATGACAGCTAATCATCTTGCTGAGGCATCGTATTCCTCTTTTTTAAAAATTCAACTCTTGCCATTTGTTTCTAATTTCCTCCTGCAAAAAGAATGCTGCATTTCGCATTTTATTCCTTATCTCAGACGTGTAGTGTTCGAGGTCACAGACAAAATTTGCGTACTCCCAGCTTTTTAAATGTTATAATTTTCCTTTCTAACCTCTTCTGTTACAAATTAAAAAAAAATGTTAAAAATTTTTCAGAATATGTGGTTATTTCGTACTGAACTCACAATACTCCTTAACTCTTTCCAACAGTCAACATCTCTAAGTCTGCATTATGGTTTTCTTCGCGCTACTACATATGAATATGCAGAAGTTAATTTCTTCAAATACTGAAAATTGGAAGCTGATAACTGAACACATTTTTGGACATCAAAGAATGATTCCATATTACTCATTCGCTGCATGAAAAATATTTTCTCATCAATATGTTTGTTCTTCCTAACGAATGCCACAGTGTGTTTTCTTTCTGCTGCCACATTGCTTTCCTGTCCCAGTATGAGTTATTGGTTGTATGATTGATTATACCTATGATTGTATTATTCGCATCTAGCTCTCTAATTTCTAATCATGTAACAGAGTTTTATGCTTACTGCGATAAACTACATATAAATCCATAAGAATATTTTTAAAAACTAGTGAATTTCACTGAATTTTTAATTTTTTCGTTAGTATTCGACTAGAGACGTGAACTTTGTAAGTCACATCACTAACATCATTATGGAAGGAAAATTAACATTAGCTTAATCAATAAAAGTCTAACCTACATTAAAAAATTGCATTCTCGTAATTTATAGAAGCCTGCGTTTCATAAATTAACATTTATCTTATACCCTTCTTTAATAATGACAGAACAGTTATATAAATTCATTTAATGAGCTCATTAAATAATTCATGAAACACCAACGGATATCTCAGGACTTATTTATGTTTTTTGTTACATGTATTGGTTGAGTCATTATGTTAATTTGAAGCGGAAAGGCGTGAAAAATGTGCAATGCCCTCGCCGGGACTCCAACCTGCACCTTTTGAATACGCGCCGAGTGTGTTAACCGTTGCACTACTAAGACATGCGGAAAGGAGGGAGGAAACACCTTACATCCTGAGTTTAGTTTCACGGTGTAAGGTATTCGACTGCCTTCTTCGCATGCCTTCGTGATGTAGTTATCAGCACGCTCGAAGCGTAACTGAGAGGTCCATGGTTTGATTCCATTGCTGATTTTTCATCACTTTTGTTCCAAAATTACCTAATGAATAGAAGAGAAACACTCGAATGTGACAATCAAAATCTCTGAAACAACCTAGAAATTTTGTTCTCCTGATGAGGAGGGACCTGTAGCTGCCCTCGAAATCAATTGAGTGTTTTAGTGAATGTACGCCAAATACTAGGTTGTTTCAGAGATTATGATTAACCTAATGGCTCTACACTGGCGCCCGAACTAAAAAGGTGGTGGATAATGATTCTTCACCGCCGGTAGTTGACGATTAGGTCCCCGAAACCCCAGTAGCTATTTAAAAGGGGGAGTATATAAAGTATTTCTCTCGCCTTCTGCTCATGCCTTCGTGGTGTAGTGGTCAGCACACTTGATGCGTAACCGAGAGATCCGTGGTTCGATTCCCATCGAAGACGTTGCTCATTTTTCCCTTCTCCAGTATCGAATCAACCTAATGTCTCTACAACAGAACTTTACTAGATTAGTGTCTCTTTATTATAAGTGGCTTTTCTTGGAGGTCATGACAGGTCGCTGATGGTCTTTGCTTGTGGTTTGCATTTGACGGAGCCCTGGATGGACATAGGGCAAGGAAACTTGCTAGGACGACTGGACTTTGTCAACTATATTACTTTATATAAGCTCCCTTTTAAAGGGCGACTGGGTATTGGGGAATCCAGTAGCGAAATTTTGGTGTTGAAGAATCATCATCCGTCACCTTTTAGTTCGGACGCCACTGCAGATTCATTAGGATTTTTTATGATCAGGAAGGAGTGAAAAATGTGCAGTGCCTCCTCGGGACTCGAACCTGGACCTCTCGAAGACGCGCCGACTGTGCTAATCGTTACACTACGAAGGCATGCAGAAAGGAGGGAGAAAATACCTTATACATTCTAAAATGATTTCTTTATCAAATGAAAGCAACTGTTTGTTCTCTTAATTTCTTACAAAAATGTACTTTCGAATTATAATCAGCTTCCAAACTATTTTACTGCAAATGTCATTCAAAATATATTGAAGACAAATGGGATTTCCTAAATCAGTGTTCTTGGCCGAGATAGTCTTTTTGCCGAAACAAAATGGTGTTCGCCAAAGAAATTAGCTTGTCTTTTTTTTAATACATTTTTATACCTTTTTTTTAATTATTGTGAGCTTTCTTTTAGCAGAATTAAAAAGAAAAGAAACGATTTCCTTACGACAGAACTTAACCCCGCCTTTTGCCGTGCTACATTTCTTTTTATCTATTTATCACTGAAATTGTTTCTGCAGTTCGTTGTCAGGAAAACAAAACTGCCTCGTTGCAGTTCGTTTGTCGACAATATTTTTCGTATATTTTGCTTCTGGCACTCGGATCGGAAAACTGTGATATTGTATTACAGCTTTGTCGTCCGATAACAAAATGTCACATGCAGCCTTTGCTCTTATTTATCAAAATCCAAATGGAAGGCGCCTGTTTCTCATTCCATTTATTTTCTCTTATTTTTGTTACGGTAATTTGAGGCAGATACATTGCGCCGGTTTGTCAAAATTACTGTAAGCCTCCTGTGATAGCTTTTGATATACAACGAAATACACTTTCCCATATTTCTCCATTTTTTAGTTATTGCCTCATATTTGGTTTACTAGATGTTATGTCATAGTCACGTGATTTCGGGAGTTCGCAGTACCATGAGATATACTTTTTAGATTTGATTTTTTATGCGCATAAGAAAGTTGTTTCTTGCTGAGAAGAATGTATCTTTTTCACTTTGATTTAGACTGCTAAGTAGCTTACTTTAAGATTACAAAATTCCCTTGCAAATAAATAGTTGGTTTTAGTGCATGATTATTTAACATCTATAATAAAAATATTAATATTAATATTCTACTATTTATATAGCAATTACCATATTTTCCTGCGTATAACAAGCACGGGTATATAACGCGAATCTACACTCATGTCCATAAATTAAGGATAATGCAAAATCAGGCAAAGGAAGAGTTAGAAGCAAAACAAATTTGACTTATTTGTAAAGCTTATTTATTAAACAAAAGGTAAAGAGCAAAAAAAGATGCTATATGTTTGATATTATTAAAAAAAATTAGCGATTTTTTCTCCCTGGAGCAAATTACAAAAAAAAACCTATTTACAAAAAACCAATATTACATGGTTGGTATGATTGTTAATACATTGTATGTCTCCCAGACGATGCACTACAGTCCGTACAACGCCTAGGCATGCTGAGTATCAAATTATCGATCTGATCTTGGTGGATATTACACCACTCAAAAAGCAATGCTCTTCGAAGTTCCGGTAGACATGTAAGAGGAGGTTGACGGGCTGCCACTCGTCGGCCAAGCATGTCCCACACGTGCTCTACTGGATTCAAGTCCGGTGAGAATGCTGGCCAGTCCATACGGGTGATATCCTCCGATTGAAAACATTCGCTTACGATGTTTGCACGGTGAGGACGGGCGTTGTCACCCATAAACACAAATTGTGCGCCCATGGCGCCCCGAAACAAACGTACATATTGTTCCAGAATGACGTCCTGCCGTGCTCCGCCTGTTTCTTTTGGCAGTAACTGCCAAATGCCGGTCCTCCTTCGGCGTTGTAACTCTGGGGCGACCTGTGCTGTAACGTCTTCTCATATTACCATCATCTTGGAATCGCTGCCAAAGCCTGGAGATGACACTCTGGGCAATTCCAAGTTCGTCTGATACTTCCAGTTGCGTACGCCCACATTCCAGACGGCCGATAATTCTACTACGTAAAAAATGATCCAAATGCGTCCTTTGTGTCATAACTATTCGGTATTGCACTGAAATGCTTATAAAGCGACTGCGAACAATTTTACTTCTTTGCCTGTATTTCTTATATATCACTCTCTTACACTCTCGTCATTGTGACGTACCATCGGTGTCATCTGGTTACTTCCTGAAATTTGCATATGATTCTTGAAGATGTGCGTAGTGATTTTACAGGTGATATATTTATTTTAGAGTTCGATTTCCGCGTGACTCCGAATTATCCTTAATTTATGGAAATGAGTGTATAATTTCAAACTACATTCTTTTAAAAAAATTTTTGGTTATATTCGCCGTATAACGCGCACCCAAGTCCTCATGAAGAAACCTAAAACAAACATGTGCATTACTTATTCAGAGATCCGTCCTATCATTTCGAGAAATGGTATACCGAATTGAAAAGCGATAAGGGAAAGAATGTGGGTGAAGGTTAAAAGCTTGAAGGGGTAAATATTCTTGCAAAAAGAGAAGATTGTATTCAATGCAGCGTCTAAAAGAATTCTATTATATGGTTTCGAGAAAATGGAGATGTAATTTCAACTAAGAATGAGCTTTCAGCCGGAAATAATTCGTGGAATTAAGAATTAGATGTTTTTTCTTTCTGCAGTCATTTTAAGCAGTGATTCTGAACTGAAAATCGAAGGTTTTAGTAAATCGCATTTGCTTTAGTTGAAGTACAATCGAACTAGTATTCCCTTTAGTAGTAAATATGGCTCCGGCGAAAAGAAACAAACACAGTGATCGTTTCAAATGCAAAACTATTCATTTTGCGAAAGAACATGAAAATCGCACTGCAGGAAGGGTGTTCGGTATTGGTGAAAGACAGAACGGATGATAATGATGATTTATTTATGGGTCAGAGTAATAACGATGGTGAAGATGAAACAAAATTCGATGAGGAGCTTGAAGATATAATGAAAAACAAAGATGACGAACTTTTAATGTTAATCAGCAATAAAAAAATTTAAGTTCAATGACATATGTCATTTCTTTTAATAAACAGCATTCGGTTACATAAATATAAATCTACTTTTTTACGCTTATTCCTTATTTTTAAAAATCTATTATTTTTATACCCGGCGTAAACGCGCGCCCATAAATTTCGATCTCATATTTTGTATTGAAAATTCGGGTTTTAGGCCAGAATATACAGTAAATCTGTTAACTTAGATAGGAAAATACTTGAAAAAATAAACGCGAATTGTAGAGTAATTTCGACACCAGAAATAACCATTAATCTAGACTTTTCATTCTCGCATCACATTCCATTTCATTCCATTACCGCAGAATTCATCCTCTGCGGTTAACATATTGTTGGATATGAGTGATATTACCGTACCAAAGGAGAAAGAACTACGTAATTTCCAAATTAAAATCACCCATAAGTTAACAAATGAAGCAATTAAAAATAAAATAGTTTTAATAGTTTAAACAGTTTATTTCTAACAGCAGAGCGTATAGAAATAAATACATGTTATACATTAAAAAAAGGCTGTCTCCAGGATGTTTATGATAATTAAAGTAAATGTTAGGGGAATGACCAATAATATATTATATGCGCGACCATTTTGACAATAGAAGCTTCTGCACTTAAACTATTTTAACATATATCGACAGATTTCCATTATTTCTGAGAAAAGAATATTTGTATAAGGATATAATCGTTTCAGTAACATAAGCTTATTTTGCAAAATTCATTCATTTTCTGTTAACGACATCTATAAATTGATATTCAAGAATTTAAATACTGTAACAGACAAATTTCACGCATTGCAATAAAATAAATTTTCAAAAATCTTTCGATATCTTTCAACTGGAATGTAGGGTTGTTGTCACAATGCCATTTTGAGAAAGTACACCCTTTAAATAAATAAATAAGGCAGTTCTATATTTCCCGTTCTACTGGACCGATTGACGAAATTTAACTTCACTGTGCATGTCTCTGAATATATATTAGATTTATATATAGCATTGTTCTAACATAGGATGTAGAGTCATCAGGATTTTTTCGGAAGCAGAAGAATGAAAAATTGGCAACGCCTTCGCCGGGAATCGAACCACGGAGCTCTCGCTTACGCGTCGAGTGTGCTGACCACTACACCACAAAAGCATGCGAAGAAAGCGGGAGAAATACCTTATAGCTTCATCTGACACAAGGTCAGCTTTTTTTCTGAAATGGCATTTTGATTTTTTCTAGATTTTGATTCTACAACTCAAATTACGAACAAATACTGAATTTTGTAAAATATGGTGAGAAACCTGGCGAGAAATTTAAAAATTTATTTTGGAGTATTTTGTTTTTCAATTTTCCCCAATAATAATTCACGTGGCGAAATTCTTAATTTATTACAACCTATTTTTCTTTCCCTTTTTTCACTGCGCACGAGCGAAAAAAACGGTGCACCGATCATACTTTCAAATAATTTTAGCAAAGTGCGTAAAGCATATTCGTCGTTATTATCGCTTATAACAAATACACCACATTCAAAACCTGCCACTATATAAATTCACATATATCTTTGGATAATTTTCGGTAAAGGACTCAAAGTTTTTCCTGGTATGCCTGAAAATATATCTAATAAAGGATGATGGTAAAAATTTGATAGGTTGTAATTAAAAATTATTTCGAAAAATTAATAAAAATACAAATTTTAAAAACAAATTAAAAAAAGCTGCTAATTTTATTTGAATTGAACCTAAATTTTAAATTGTGACAAAAGGAATCAAGTAAGTTTGATAAAAAAGTGATATTAATAAATACAAAGCAAATTGAATTAACACCGAGGAACTAAAATTCTCAGAGCTAAGTTTTTAAAAACCACATTTGCGATTTTTCTAAAACTTGACACTTTGGCATAATTAAGGCACTAAATAATCACACTAAGATCGCAAAGGAATCCATTCACCAGCAATTTGTTTTATACACGGGAATAATAGTTACAGATTTTCATAGCTTACATGCTGACGTATAGAATGGCTAAATAAATCACAGATACACTTGTCCTTTTATGCAAAACAGCCATTTTCAAATATTTATTTCAGAAAAGTGAATAAGAAGTTGCAGTATTCCTCACTAGTTCGTCTATGATAAAATGTCGAGGAACCTATTGAATTAAGTAGCAACTTATCGCTGAGTTCCAGTACTTACAACGCAGGCTCCAGAAGGGTTAAAATACCCTTTTATTCCCTCAAAGAAATGATAAAAGATGGCTCTTTCTCGGGCTTACAGAAAAGCCTTCACTCGGCTTTTAAATCAGGATAAGAAAATAAGAAACTAATCTAATACTAACTGAAACAGACCTATCAAAATCGCTAAAACAACCTTGTATTTGGCGTACATTTATCAAAACACTCAATCGATTTCGAGGGCAGCATCTCATCAGGAGAACGAAATTTCTAGAAAGGGAAAGCAACCTCAGTAACGGCTTTTTATACCCTCGGGTAGTACCATGCGCAAGGAGGAAACGCCATCTTTATCCTTGGGCATGGTACTACCCGAGGGTATAAAAAGCCGTTACTGAACTTGATTTCCCTTTCTAGAAATTTCATTCTCCTGATGAGCAGGGACCTGTAGCTGCCCTCGAAATCGATTGAGTGTTTGATAAATGTGCGCCAAATACAAGGTTGTTTCTGCGATTTTTATTGTCAAATTGGCGTGTTTCTCTTCTATTCTAAAATAGACAGAACCGAAAATAATCACAAATATCTAACGTAGCTGCCCCTTAAATTACACTAGCCGGGGAATATTAATTGGCACGTACAATACTGACGAGCGTAATAGATTCAAGAAAGAAGTAGCCCGAAGGCAAACACGCGCCATTAAGGACTCCTACGCACTCTTTTTCGAAGTAAATTGAACTTATTTTAAATACTACTTCTAACTCAATTGCATTGAACGCGATTCTAAAACCCCAATCTGGTAGGAAGTTGTAAGTGTGGAAACAAGAATTGAAAGGAAAGGGTTTCAAAATGAAAAATAACTACTCTAAAATTAACATACACCTTAAAAAGCTTAAATCTCTTGAAATGTTCCTAACGGGTATTTAAAAGTAATAATAAATAACCTTAAGGCACGTTGTTTATGTATTCTGTTTCTTTTATTTCTTTATATTATAAGGAATTTCTCCCGCCTTCTTGGCATGCCTTCGTGGTGCAGTGGGCAGCACGCTCGGCGCGTATTCGATAGATCAGTGGATCGAGTCTGGGCGAGGGCATTGCTCATTTTAGACATGTCCTGCTTCCAAATAACCTAATGAATCTTCAATATATAAAGAATTCAATTTGTGCATTGTGATTATACTAAGCAAATATTATTTTACCTTCCACTTGATTAAATAAATAGCACTTTTTGACAAAATACACAAGCTTATTTTATCTGGTAAAATAATTAATTCTTCATTTATAAAGTGACAGTAAAGGGCAGCTAAAAAAATGCTTTTTCATCCTATGCATATGTCATCACCTGTCTAGTGTAATGATACAAAATCAAAATTGTTAAAATATTGCGAGAATTAACAAGATGTGACCCGGCATTATGAAGCGAGAAAAAGTGCTTAACAAAATACAGCCAAATGACTGGTTATTTTACAAAAACCACTCTGAGAAATAATCGCAACAAATAGTGGAGGCTTACAAATTTTGCTCGCTGTCAGCAAAACAATTTGAAATTCTTTAAATGTTTCGTGTTTCTTAATCATATAAAATCCCACTTTCTAACCTATTTATAAAATTTAAAACCATGCTCAATGAGCAGAAGCAGAAAAAATTCACAAGGAAAAAGAAATGGAAGAGGTTTGGACCCGCGGAAAACTTAAATATTTATCTTATATACAACCCAGATATCGAATACTTCATTAAATATGCAGTTTAATGTCGAAACCAAGGGGATTAAGAAGACTTAAAATATTAAACGGAAGCAAAACAATTAATTTAAATTAATCCTAGACTCCCAAAAAATATCGTAGAAGATAAATTCACTAAAAGCCCTAAATCAAAAGCTTTTACCATTATTTTATATGTCGTTTCAAACACCATACATTAAGCATCTGCTAGAAGATTTTATAAATCTTTGAGTGTAAGGTGTTCGAATACAGAGGATTGAAACGCTGTAAATTCGGTTTTCGATTAACCACTGCATCGATTAATAAAGAGGCAAATTGCCTTATTTATATAAATTACGAAATTTGAATAATCTATCCTTTACGCATATAATTCGGTTCAAATATGCTTACTCAGAGAAGAAATTATTTATCATACTTACAGATCTTTTGCTAATGTTTTGTTAATCTCTTAAAATTATTGATTCAGGTAAGAAAATCTGGTTTTACAATATAAAAAAATTCACTTATTTCATTTACTCTAAAACTGGTCAAGGAACAACCTCGTATTTGGCGAAGATTTAGAGAAAATCTCAATTAATTTCGAGGGCAAACAGGTCCCTCTTCATCAGAAGCAAAGAAATTTGCAAAACTTAGTCTTCTGATTTAATTCACTCTTGATTGATTTTCAGGTATTTCGTTACATCTCTGGTTTTTATTCCCCATTAAACGTTTACATGGTTTATTTGATTATCACAAAGCACTCAAGAGCTATTTGCCTAATGAAAAGGATGCCTTCGTGGAGGTTTTTCTAAGGAAAAGTGTCTCGTATACACTTTGCACATGATCAAAACCGCGAAAATACCCATACAGCCACCCCGTTCGCCAGGATTCGAATCCCGGACTAAACAACCAGTGTTCAGTGGCTTTACCGCTCGGCCGCTGGTGGGCTTATATGTTTATAAATGAAAAGCCATAATTCATTATAAATAATACAAAGGTAACTTTTCGGCTTTTTTCCCGAAGAAAGAAAAAGTCTTGTAAAATTAAGGAAATTTTAAAAAGTTGAAGACTTATTGTATTATGTAAAATTTAAGATATTTGCTAAATATATGCAGTTTTCACAGCTTTATTCTGGAGAATGGAGCCGAGGATATCTTATGCTTTTGCATACAGTTTCTCTAAATGCTTTTGCATCGTGGTATTTTAAGGTTCTATCTTGCTTCTGCAAAGACACAACATTCGTTAGAATCAAAACCAAGAGCCAAATATCTCTATGAACATAAGTTCTGTATACCTGTACAAAAAGTAATTTTACATAATACGAATATAAAATTCCAGTAGAAGCATGAGAAAGAAGGCTAAAGCATTTGTCTTTTACCAAGAATGTGCGTGCAAGTCATATATTTGCCTACATTTCAAAACGAAAATGCTATTTTTATTGAAAATATTTATGAAGTAAGTTTATATCTATTTTATAAAATATGTTAATATTATTTTTGTAGGAAATATTTACAAAGTAAATGCTGGAAATTTTATGAAAAACGAAAGAGCTTTATTTATCGAATCAAATAGTTATATGATATTATAAAAGTTTCCTTTTCTTTAAATTGGAAATTCATTAAATTCGATCATTTGTCATTTATAAATTTAATCTCCTATAATATTGATCCACATAGAAATGCGAATAAATGCTAAAACATAATAACAGCTTTTGTTTTTGTATATTCAAAATGGTATCAGGAAATATGGATGTTGAAGAATAGGTATGAACGATCAGGACACAAATGAATCTTCAGTTTGCTGGAAACATAATTATTTCCATGACCCAGTAGCATGGACAGTTCAAGACTTCTATTCAAAACTACAGATTTTGGATTTCATGAGCATGAGTTTAGAAAATACGACGATATTGTTATTATGAATTTCTACAATAGGAGCATCGTGTAACAGTTTTAAATATTGTTTCTAATCGTTTGTACAATTTGAATAGACGAATATTAATATGTATCTGAATGGCAACGTTTTAAATGCACGAAGAATAGTTTTAAATATTGTTGCTAATCGTTTGTACAATTTAAATAGACGATCATTTATATGTATCTGAATGGCAACATTTTAAACGCATGAAGAGTGTAATTATATTTATTTTAAAATAGTTTAGAATATGTTTTCCCTTCTTGCTTGTATTATGTCGCCATTTTAAGTGCTAAATAAAGTTTTTGCTGTGTTCCATCAATGGAGTTTGCTTCATTTACGAAGAAAGTATCACAATGGCTGCGCACCGTGTATCTAATAAGCTAATGAGCTACCTCAGAGTAGTCCGTTCGAAAACTGTCACTTTCTTCACAAACTATAATTCTAAATTTAATAATTTAAGATACATATAATTCAAATAGGTACAGGACTGTATAGCTAAACCATAAATTTGACCTATAAATTCGAGACCACCTGTTTATTAAAAGGTACCGTTTTGCAAATTACGCGACTATCCTTTGTCAACAAATAAATTAAACTACTAAAGAAGCTGAATCTCCTTACTCAATACTTTTGAAAATAGTAATGTTTGTTACATTATAACGTATTTTCTCCCTCCTTTCGGCATGCCTTCATGGTGTAACGGTTAGCATACTCGGCGAGTATTGAGAAGCCCGGGGTTCGAGTCTCGGCTAAGGCACTGCTAATTTTTCATGTCTCCTGCTTCAAAAAAAATCCTAATGACTCTACAGTGGTGCCCGAATTAAAAGGTGCTGGATGATGATTCTTCACCACCAGGATTTGGCGAATGGGTCGCTTATTCCCAGTCGCCCTTTAACTCTTTGAGCGGCAGCAAAAGGCAATTAACTTTTTCAGCAAAACTCTTGTTTTATTTACTATATCAGGTGTTACAATGAAATTATTTGCTACAATTACACATATTTTCTCCAAGACGCGTGAAACAAATGACCACATCTGGTGGCTAGTGTCAGTGACGACCGCCCACAGAACACATCCCTACAAATCAGTCTCTATGGTACTCATGGAAATAGTTTTTCAAACAGAGTGCAACTTTGCATGTGCTGCATTTCCACACTGTTCTTACAAGCCTTTTCTTGGTGCTACAGAACGCACATCGTCGTGAGGTTGTCTTCGATGGGTGATGCTTATTTTCTTGAAGACGAACTGCTGTATCAACTACTGGTTTATGTTCCTTGATAGCCATCTAGTGAGCTACAAGGGAACTTCAGAAACGGTCAGTCATGAAAACCGCTCACAAGAATGAATAACTTGGTCAATAGAAACGTTGGTTACTGTAGGTAATCACTGCCCTTGAAAGAGTTAAAAGGGGTGTGTATAAAGTATTTTCTCCCTCCTTTCGACATGCCTTCGTGATGTAACTGTTAGCAAGCTCGAAGCGTATCGAGAGGTCCAGGGTTTTGTGCACCGAAAAGTCTGCCGAATTGCTTGTTCTTGCGGCTGGTCGAATTGTTTGTGTTTGCGTGGAAAATGCAATTTTAATTGCAAAAAAAAGTTTTTTAATTGTTTTAACTGTATTTGCTGTTAATTTGTAAAACAGATATTTTCCGTTTTTATGTATTTTTTGTATGGTCGCGAAGTGAGAACTGAATTTATAGAATGAGAAATATATCTAAATCAAATTCGAGGAAATAAGTTTAAATGAAAGGCAGGAAAAATGCGTAATTTAGTATGTGGATGTCAAGGATGTCATGTGGTGTACACATCAGATTTTTACAATAACTAACAGGAAAAAATATGTGTTCTATAAATGTAGGAAGTCTTGTTAGTTTTATTAGTTTTTTAAAACAGAAAAAGTTCTAAAATCTAATCGTCTAGAAAGGAATGCTATTTGCATTTCACTAACTAGAAAACATATGGCACATTTTAACATCAATAGAAGTGTAGTTAAATTGATTATTAGCAATGCTTTTGAATATTATAAGAAGTTGTGGCATTATTTTGAGTTTCATTAACAAATTTTATTTCTTTTTTTCTTTCCTGTTGCCTCATTTTCCCAAGAGATTCTCTCATTCTAAATTTTCTATTTCTCAATCCACCTTCAATCTAGATTGAGTGCCAAGCACTTTCACTGGAAAGTCAGAACTGCGCATAGCTGCGTATGAGGAATTTTGCCCGATTACGCCGAGCCTGTCTACCGTGGAATTTCTCTCTCTCTTCGAAAAAGTCCCCAGTTAGAGTGAAAAGGACATAGGTAGAAATTGGTTTGGCAAAGTTAGAACTCTGAATCGCTGTCGCGATCGTCGATGATTCTTCTAGTGTTTCTTAGAATTGTAGAGATATTAGGTTATTGTAAGCAGGAGGTTATTATATCAGGACTGC
>KK116225.1:77812-95159 GCA_000611955.2 Stegodyphus mimosarum | reverse complement strand
GAATGCCCTCGCTGAGACTCGAACTAAGACCTCTCGAATATGCGCGAGTGTGCTACTGTGAAGCTTGTGTTTTCAGTCAGATCCAGCTGACTGGTACTTTAGTCATGTATAACTTTAATTTCACACTCACATATGGTGAAGAAGAATTTTGTCTTCAGAAGAGAATTAAAATCTTAAGCCGAAGTTTCAATGTAATTTAACTGTGCTAATAGTATTTACCTATTCCTGGAACAAATTTTAGATACATGCACGTTTAAAATCCTAAATCCTTAAAGATAGTATAGTCACAAGTAGGATACCTTATTCGCCATTTGAGGCCGAATTGTATATTGGAATTTCGTTAGTCATCATACCAAGAAGAAGGTCTTAAAAATTGAATATTTTATTCCCCGTTGAAAATATACGCAAAATTAACGTAATTATTCCCGTTGAAAACTTACGTAAGTTAACGCATATCTGTGTATGTCTGCCAGAAGTCAGATTTTGTGTCAAAATACTATACTAGAAAAATGTTATATATAAATCTAATATACATACTAAGTCCCGTTTCCGAGACATGAGAAACGCAAGTTGAATTTCGTCAATCGGGGCAGTAGAACGGAAGATATAGAACATTCCTTTTTTTGTGTTCGTTCACCCAAGATACACCCAAGCGTAGTAAACTTAACAACGAAGTACCCTGACGATAAACACGCGCTACTGATTCCTAAGCTCATATGTTGAAGTAAGCGAAAATTTGTTTATATGTTCTTCCTAACTCATTTACATGCAACGCGAGACTAAAAACTCATTCTGGTAGGGAGTTATAAGTGGGAAACAAGAATTTAAAGAAAAGAGTTTCAAAATTTAAAATAGCTGTTAGAAAATTAAAATAACGCTTACAGCTTGAATAATTTTTGCCAGTATTTGGTTAGAAAGCAATACAAAATATAGCTTGCAGTTCAACTCCCAAAAATGGCTCAAGCTGTTACTCAGTAATTCACCGATTCTTTTGAAATTGAAATACATACTTCGTTGTGAAAATAATTCTAAAACATAGTATAGGTTTAGCATTGATATACCTCTTCCCATTGAATTGTGTTATTTTTATAAACTTTTTATACAATTTTTATTCAGTTCAATGAAGTTGAAGAAGTACTTTAGTAAACTTACAGGATTATTTATTTGTAAAGCTACACACAAATGTATTCAATGTATGCTCACATATACAGGGTGTTTATGAAGTCCCGGACCCATTTTGATGTTTAATAACTCCTAAAATAATGAAGATATAAACAAACTTATGGCATTTATTGATGGAATAACGTACATATTTTCCTTTTCAGGTTTCAATGTCTTTACTGTTGTAAACATCGTCTGCGTGTGTGGTTCATTTCAGATAATTTCATTTTCCAGTCTAAATATCTGTACTTTTCTAAATATCATCTGCTTATTAATTGCATTTTTCTCTCTTTTGTTTTTGGCAACTATTGTCTATTATTATAGGCCTAGGAGGATGGCCTTTGCAACAGATATGTTAAAGAGGATAGAAGATGATGCTGAATTTCTAAAGCTCATAATGTTCTCCGACGAAGCATCCTTTCATCTTTCTGGCATTGTTAATCGTCATAATATGCGCATATGGGAATCTGAAAACCCCCATGAGAGGCACAAAGGGATTCCCCAAAGGTTAATGTGTGGTGTGGACTAATGCACGACCGAGTCATTGGGTGTTTCTTTTTTACAGAAAAGACGTTCTCATCGGTCGTATATTTAGACATGTCGGAAAATTTCGTATTTCCCCAACTAGAAGAGCTTCAGCCACATGTCTTTTTGAAACGAGATGGTGCACCACCTCATTGGGGTATCACCGTTCTTTGAATTACCATTTTACAGGAAGATGGATTGGGCGAGGAGGTCCAATTCCTTGGCCACCCAGATCACATGATATAACGCCGTTGGACTTTTTCCTTTGGGGATTTGTAAAGGACAACGTTTACAGGAGAAGAGTGTCGAACATGGTTGACCTAAAAGCCAGAACTTACAACAGCAATAGCCTCTGTGGATGCCGACATGCTTGCCGGTACCTGGCGTGAAATTGAATATCGACTGGATATTCTCCGTGCGACGAAGGGGGCACGCGTGGACATTCATTGACAAGGGTCATGAAACTTTTTGAGTCTATCTAACCATTTATGTTATTAATTTTAATCTATCTTTATTATTTTATGAGTTATTAAACACCAAACGGGGCCGGGACTTTATAAACACCCTGTATTTCAGTTCTCAAAATGCCTCACATTAAAGCTCTAAAAACAGGCGTTCATATGAAAAACAGAATTAAATTTAATGCACAATAGTTCATTGATATATTTAATGCTAAAATATATATTTTATTTATTATATTATTTATGCATTTATCATTAATATACTTCTTAAAGTTGCGTAGACATTACGATTTTTTTAAAGCAAGAGACCTGAAAAATGAGCAATGCCCCTGCTGGGAATCGAACCTGGACCTGTCGAATATGCGCCGAGTTTACTACCGTTACGCCAAAAATGCGTGCGGAAAGGAGGGAGAAAATACCTATATATTCTGTCTTTTCAAGTGTGGTTGTGGATTCGGGAATCCAATCACCAAATCCTGGTGGTGAAGAATCATCATCCACCACCTTTTACTTCGGGCGCCACTAGAGTCATTACATAGTTTGAAGCAGGAGACGTAAAAACTGAGCAATGTTCTCGCCGAGACACGAACCTTGACCTCTCGAATACGCGCCGAGTGTGCTACGGTACACCACGAAGGCATGCGGAATGGAGAAAGGAAATATCTTACAACGCTGTATTTTATTATATCTGTGCATTACTTGCAGGAAGTATTGATAAATATGCCGCAGTCGAAGAAGAGGAATTTTCTATTGAAAATAACAAACAGAATCGTCTGTTTCCATTTCTGTATGATAATATTACTTACAAATACTCTTACGGAACTGAATATAATCTATCAATGCAGAGGAATGTGAAATTTCCTTTTAAAATTCTTCTCTAGATAATACAAAAAAGGGTTTTTGAATGGACCAGAATAGCCTTAATATAACTAGTTTCGAATATGCGCATATTTATGGCATATTGCTGCCAGTTGTTTTCGAAAAAACGAATATGGCAGATGATCTAGACACGAAAAATCTTGAAAAGAGGGATTTCTTTAAATTATAGTTTACCTCTTAGAAATAGCAAGCAGGAATTCAATTTGCTTCGGAAGATTAGGCACCGGAAATGGGCCTCAAAGACAAGACATTGCATTCGATTTCTGTGCCTTTTTATTACTTCTTTAAATTCTTAACAACTCTGCTACTAATCTTGGACGAATGGGCGGAAATCTTTTTAAAATTTCAGAAGAAAATGCGCTTTCTTTCCATTTCCTCCTCAGCTGGATTTTCCGTCATCTTACTCGTTGCTTTTTCACTCAAAAGCGAAACTTAAGATTAAATGCTTAAGCGTACCACTTTCAGAAATAGCATTTTTCGAAATTTCTTCAGATGTTTCATGAGATACTTTATTCTTGAAGAAGAAAATGCTTTTAAATTGATGATTATAATGGTCAAATAAATCAATTTCTGCGATTTTCATTTAATGGAGAATTTTCGTATGAATAAATCTGATGCTGTGAATAAGAAGCGTTTTTTCCCTCCTTAGTTTATTTAAAGTGCATTTACTGAATACCCGAGAAATTTCACGTCGCTTTGAGCATTAGAAAAATAACAGTTACGCTTTTGATCACATATGTTTTGCTAGATAAGAGAATAATCTATTTTCATTAATTTTTATTAGCTATGTTCACTTTATTTCATAATTTTGGACGCTCATTTGATAAATACACAAAAATTTCCTGCATTATTTATAATTTTATGTAACGTTAATTTAAATACCAGTAATAAACATGATACTATGCCCAAAATGTGTAAGTATATTTTAAAATTGAATTCAGAAGAAACTTTTTTGGGAGGGCAATGACATGAAATCTAAACTCTCATGAATATGCAACTCTTTTGCCATATTTATAAAACTCTTGTATGCGTTCAGGGATTTCAGTTGCCCTAAAACTATTTTATTCACTTGCATTTTTCGCAAGATTTACAAAATTATGTTTTTTTTTAGTTCTCATTTGATAACGAACAAACTATAAACTATTCATCAGATCTGACATAACAGATGACTAAGAATAATTATATTCACCTCCTGTAAATTTTTTGACAACAGTTACGTTATCCAAAGGAGAACTGTACTGCTACAATAATCAATTATCTTCTCGAACTTCTACACCGGCGATTTTAGAACGCGTTCGGTTAATTCTTTGCAAAATAGTAAATTTTTTCTTCGTCAGACAAAAATTCCTTTTGAATATATAACCGAATACGAGAGATCATTAACATTGCACTTATTCGAAATTTCTGAAACCGACTCCATGTTCCTGTGACTGTAGGAAACAAACCTTCTATTACGCATTATTGGGGGGGTACCTCAGATCGAATCTCGGCAAATGGGTTGGCTGCATAGTTTGTTTTCGTAGTTTTCCTCATTTGTAAGGTGGAACAGCGACTTTACCTTAAAACGTACTCCACAAAGACATCCCCCATCAGCCATCAAATTGATTTGCCTTAATCAATTAACCTAATCATTTGGAGTACGTAGTAACGCAACCACGTTGACCCAATTTGACCTACTAAAGAAAGTTTTATTGTCTTCGAAATTACGGTGTACACTTAAAAAAAAATGGGACAGTTCTGTATCTCCCGTTCTACTGGACCGATTGACGAAATTCAACTTGCATTTTTCATGCCTCGAAAGCGTGACTTAGGATATGTATTAGATTTATATATTGAATGTTGCTTTATATCATTTTGACACAAAAATCGGACTTTTTCGGAAATGACATGTCAATCGTTTCCAAATTTCATCTCTACGACTCAAATTGATGCTAAACTGCCAATTTTGGTAAAAATCGCATGAATATCTTTTTAAAAATTAGCTCCCAAAATTTTAGCTCTTCAGTGCTAATTGAATTTATTATATATTTATTAATATATCTTTTTTATTAAACTTACTTGATTCTTTCTTCCAGAATTAACGAATATTAAACGAAATATAATTCGCAAATTTTTTATTATTTATTTTAAAAATGTGTATTTTTAAATATTCTTTTATAATTTTTTTCGAAACAAATTTTGTATTATAACCTATGAAACATTTAACGTCATCTTAAAGTAGATGCATTTCTAAGCAAATCTGCAAAAATTAGAATTTTTATTCAAAATTTCCTAAGATATACGTGAATTTACGTTTTAGCTCGTTTTGAAATTTGGCATGTTTAATATAAGCGATATTAACGAAAATGGGGTTTACCCATTTTGTTAAAATTATTTGAGAGAATGAACGATGAACATTTTTAACTCTCATGCATCAATGAAAAAAAGGAAAGTAGTAGAAAAAGGAAGTAAATTAAAAATTCCGCTAAGTGAATTATTAATTGGTGCAAACCGAAAAAAAATCGCCAAGATAAATGTTTAAATTTCTCACCAAAAGTTACAAAATTTAATAGCTAGGCATAATTTGAATCATAGAATCGAAAAATGAAAAAAAATGATATGTTATTTCAGAAAAAGTCCGATTTTATGTCAAAACACATATGTTAGAATAACGCTATATGTAAATCATATATATATCTTAAGTCGCGCTTTCGAGACATGAAAAATGCAATTTGAATTTCGTCAATCGGCGCAGTTGAACGGAAGATACAGAGTAGTCACTTTTTCCCCGCAGTGTACAAAGATAGTGAAGAATAAGGGTTACTAAATGGAACATTTAAAATAAAAAAAATCAGGTAAAATATTTCTGTAAATACAATGAAATTCGTCTGAAATCTGTACTAACAGATTCTGTGTAACACAGTGCTAAAGAAATCGCATAACTATTTAATCTTTTAAACCTGGCATCAGTTACCTGTTTTAAAACAGCCTGCATCTTAAAAAGTAGAAATGGTACGTTCAGAAAAACTATTCCTTTTACCTACGCATATTTGTCAAATATGTGGCTTTTAATTTGCATTGCACTGGAAATTAAAAGACATAAAATTTTAGTGGGGTTGCGATAAAAGAAACTATTATGAACAAAAAGAAAATACAAAAAGACGAACTAAAAAATGAAAAAATTTCAAACGCATTCATCGGTATATAGTAGACTACATTTCCCAGCCCATACCCCTTCATATTTTAGATGCTCTCCATTAATATTTGTAAAATAAAAGAAGATGGAATTTAAGACAAAAATTCGTTGGAAGAGAAATATTTTTTCAGATACAATCGACCTTCCAAGATCTTTAATTTCCAGAATTCATTCTTTACAAACAGAACGATTTTTTCCATTTGGAGGGGACAGAAGTAGGGGGGAATGTAGATCAATAAGCACAGATGCCGCTGTTGGAAGTGATTTATCTTCTCGAAATTTTATATAGTAGAATAGACACAAAACATGCCAATACATTGTTTTACTCTTTTCATATATCAGACAGCTAGAGTAAGATTTTTAATCCTAAGCAATATCATGATGCTAAAAACATAGCAGGTTTAGAGAAAAACATTAAAGATTTATCTCTCTTAAATTTAGATATGTACAATTTATCACACGCACTCGGATGTTTCTGAAAATAGAATTGTTTCTATGGAACTCAATTTCTTTTTTAACATCAAGCTTGAATTTAATTAATTCTGCAAATATGATATCGTAGACTAATTAAAAGATAGCTATAATTCCGTATAACAGGATCATTAACTTGCCAAAATCAACACCAAAACAATCATACGACAATGGGTATATATAGTATCTCACTAAAGTGTTCGCACTCTTTAAGAATTTGCAGAAAAGCACTGTAACCGGGAACTGAATTCGAATATAAAGCCTAATAATTTTTCATAACAGCTCCATGTGATTTTGAATAAAACCAAGCGTCTCAGGTTTTAATACTGATTTATTTTCTTTTTCTAAAATTAAAAATGTAAGGAGGCACAGATAAAAAAACGTGCTACAAAAATAATCGTACACTGAAACTTCGTAAAATTTCATACATAAAATTGTCGTCTACCACTTTTTCTTTATTTTTGCATTTTGGTGACGTTTAAAAAAATTGTTTGGTTTTATTTTTTGGTTGCTTATTTCGTTATATTTTACTTAATGCTCAAAAATGCCTCGTAATCGTATGAAAGCAACAAACAGCATTCGAAAAATCATCAGTTTATAAGGTTTATCCTAAGTTTATTAACAGTTATTGTAACTTTTGTATCCTTCCTATCTTATTCTAATTTCACCTTACAATTTCTTGCCAGAATGTAAGTTTAGAAACGCAGTTAATGTAAATGAGAAAGAGTACTATTTAAATCGTGACTTCACCGACTTCGGAAGAGAGAGTCTGATTCCCTGACTAGCGCGCGTTTGCCTTTTGGCTACGTCTCTCTTAGCTATTGCTACGCTCGGCCATACCTTAGGCCTTTGCTTGGATTCGCCGATTTAATTAATACTTAGGGGCCAACTAGTTAGATCTCTGATAGATTCGGCTATACCTTTTAAATAGGTTAGTTAAGCTAGTTTTAGTTTAAATTATTATTATTTTAAGCTCTAGCCTGAGTGGAGGCTTTGTGTAAAGTTCCAAGTAGGAACTGACTGTAAACACACTGAAAAAATAAAGGGTTGTAAACCCTCCTTAAGTATTACGTGTTCTGTTCACACACTTAAGCGATTATTCGCTTGTTAGTATTGAAGGGGTTTTAAGTTAGAACTTTAGGATTCAATAGCAAAACCCCACAAGTTTTTATCACAAGCATGAAAATTCTATTCGGGATATCGCTTAATTAGTAAATTTATCCCATTCCTCTGTGTAGTATGTGATAAAATGCTCTAAAGAAGAAACTCAGTTGAAAAATAAAGTAGGAAGAGGGTTTCCGGCAAGGAGGATTCGACGTGATCAGATATTCATAGTTAGAAAATCTAGGAAAAATCCACATTTAAGTACTATAAAGATTTCTACAGTATTTACTGAAATATTTTCTACTTAAATTTCACTTAAAACTGTCAGAGAAGGGATCAGATCATCAGGATTAAGTGGGAGCTCTGCTCGCAGAGCATTTTTTGGTAGTGCAAAAAATAGAAAGCTTAGTCTTTTCTTGAAAATAAATGGTAAATAAGCCCGAAGCATATTGGTATCATGTCTTATTTGCAGATGAAAGCAAATTTAACATTTTTGGTTTCGATGGGTGTATAATTGTATGGAGAAAAAAAAATAAGGAGTTTAATCCCAAGGACCTTTTTTTGAATAGTAAAGCATGGCCTTGGAGGTGTTCTAGTGTGAGGATGAATGTCAGCATCAGGATTAAATGATTAATATTTCATGATTAAATGAACCATGCTATTTATTTAAATAAATTTATCAATAGATTTGAGAATTTATCAATAGAATTTAATTTATCAATAGATAATTTAAAATTATCCGCCCAACGTTCGCCTTTTAGGTGGCTGTAATTGTCCACAGGTTGTGAAAACACCAGAACCCAATTGAACCCAACGAAACCAACAGACATAAACTCAATAGACCACATTTGGAAGGAATTAGAGGTTAGAGGATGGAGACACAATATTAAAACAAGAACCGAACAAAAAAACAGTAATGATAGAAGAAATGGAGAAGCATTGATACAGATATTATATGTCCTAGCGTTTGAAAGCTGTCATAAATGCTGCAAGATGTACTTAAAATACTAACTGACAGATACACTATAATATTTACTAATATATGCAGTTTTCTTTAAAGTGTACGAAGACTTTTGTGAGGTAACTTTTCTGTTACTTTTCTGTTCTTGAATTAAACAAAAAACATTAATATGTTTATAAAATAATTAATATAGTTTAGGGGACCCAATTATTAGGTTATTTGGACCCAATCATTAGGTTATTTGGAAGCAGGAGATGTGAAAAATGAGCAACGCCTTCTCCAGAACTCGAACCAAGGACCTCTGGAATACGCGCCCAGCGTGCTGACCATTACACCACGAAGGCATGCAAAGAAGGCGGGAGAAATACCTTATATACACCCCCCCTTTTAAAGGGCGACTGATGATTAGGGGACCTAGTCACCAAATCCTGGTGGTGGAGATTCATCAAATTTCTTGCCCATATTCGGAGAAGGATTACGTTATTCAAAATTCGATGGCTCTAGGTACCGTTGTTTTATCACAATGAGAGAAACATATAGAAATTTATGCAGATTCTTCACTATTTAGTTTCTTTAAATATAACATAGGGCGATAATATTTGGTGGTAACAGTTTGAAAAGTGATAATGGCATTTGCAGAGAATCGAAGCAAAATGCTAAAACGAAATTAATAGCCCTTCTGATAGCTTTTGAGCTAAATAAATCACGCAGATATGGAAACTGTAGTGCCATGAGAAAGTATTTATGCTTGCTGAATATTTTGCCATTAATAAAACTTATTTTCCCAAAATAAATTTAAAACGGAAACTTTTTCAGAACTACATTATAAAATTCTAGTAAAACACAAAATTGTGGTAATAATATTGCTACGATAAAAATCGTGTTCTAAACATAAAAACAGACGATCTTAAAAACGAGTAATGCTGCTGTTAAATTTACTAAAATATAAAAAAAGATTCAAGATTCATTAGTAGAAAATACTGCTAGCAATCATTGAGTTATATCCTAAAATTATTATAGAGATTTGTTCCTTACCTTTTTATCACCAAGATTAGATAAGGAGATAAAGAACAAATTAAACCTTGAAAATTCATTTTGTTGCCCGTAACTTTTAAAGCACATGGTTCCCTACATTTCTTACTAATGCTGGAGAAGAAGTGCTTTCAAAAAGCCTATATTTACGTTTTCTGTATCCAAAGATCTTAAATTTGATTTTATTACGTAAGCGTTTCATCTTTTGAAGTCAGATTATGTTTGAAAATACAAATATGGGAATGATATTAAATAGCACGGTAAGATAAGAAAAAAATAAGAGACTGAATAATAAATGTTAGTTGACCTGCAAATGAAAATATACGAGAGAAAAATTACCTAAGAATTCCTGCAATATTTTATAAAATCTAATTTTGCTCCTGAGTACAGAGCTTTGTGTCTGGATGTGTTTATCTTATATTTATAATGCGATAAAATAATACTATAAATTTCATTCGAGATAATTAGCTAAAAATATATTATTTGTATTCTATATTAAATATCTAATATCATAGTAATAATAATCAGCATAGTAATAGTAAGATCTCATATTCTATTAATAACTTAAGTTACAATAACATCAATTATTTGATAGAAAGCTTATTCATCTTCTTTAATTTATATTATTGTACTTCTTTTTCATACTTTTGATTTTTATATTCTCATATTTTTCTCGAAGCTCTTAATCATTACTATCATTCATTTACTTTTTTTATCATGGGTCTTTACTTCGAAATATTTGAAAATTACTGTTTGTAATTTCCTTTAGAATAATAAAAAATACTCCATTAGAAATATTTACGATACTAAATCTTAAATTTACAGATTTCCTTTCGCATGTTGCTTTTAAAAGAGATTTAAAACTATTTCGACAATTTAATCGCTTATAAATTTTAATCTATTATCATGAGCTCGTACAGAAATGTAACGAATTTGATTTAAATAAATCACGTAACTTTTTTTTTCTTTTAAACACATTTATATATTCAGACATAACTAAAATACACTCCCACGATGCATTTAAATTGCGTTTCTTAACAATAGCTATAGCATATAACAATCCACACTTCCTTTATCCTTCGAAAACAAATTTCGACTGTACCAGCTCTGTTCTGAACAGAATAAAGAATCTACTTTCTCTAACTTTTCGTCATTACAATGTTGTCATCTTTTGGCAAAGTTCAGAATTCTCGTTCAGGAACAAAATACATAGCATTGACTAGTGTTCCCGATTTCAGAAAAGGAGAACGGGAAAAAAAGAATAAAAAGTTATATCATTCTAATAACAAATATGCATTCTGACCTAAATTGAAATGGAGTTAAAAATCCAGAGCAATGTTAATGTTGTGTGACTGGTATTTTGGGTGTAGTCCAGAACTTAAATCAAATTTCTGTGAATTTATTTGTTTTTACTTCGTAGCAATTTGTCACCAGATAGTCCTCGTATTTTAGTACAATGATCACGACATGTAACCTTTGTTAGTAATTAGGTTTGAAATATCTAATAGTTAGCTGATAACTAAATACTTAAAACTATCTAAATTTACACATTTCTTTTCAGAGAGTTTGCATGCATGCAAACTGTACTTCATGAAGCACTGAAAAAGTGAATATCAACAAAAGGGCAAATTTATTACTAAAAACGTGCGTGCAGAAAAAGAAAGAAACTCTTTTAAACACAATATTCAGCTTTTATCTAATTGGCTACATAGCACTCACTATACTACTAACTCCCAAAAGTCAGGCACGCGACGGTGGAATCAATAAAGATGCATACGCAAAGCTTTCGTTAACACCCAGTTATGCAAAAAGATAGAAATCATATTTATGCTTGAAAGGGATCAAGCATTATGTTTAAAGAAGAACACAATATTTAATTTTTATAAACTTATATGATGCTGTCACAAATGGCTCAATTTGTTTACAGTAAAATACAAACAAAACTTACATTAATAAAGTTTATCGCCGCGCAAAAGTTACAGCGATTGATCATACTTTCAATGAGTTTGCCAACAATCACAGAAACTAGTAATAGCCATTCCTTTATTATGGCACTTTTCATTTATTTGAGACTGGCTAGAGGAAATCCAAAGTGCAGAAACAGCACACCAGGTTCCATTCCAAAGACTTTCGATGGGATTTTGGCCGGGGGATACATCGGCCTTTTAAATGCGAGACATGCTGCCACTTGTCTGATACTGGTTAACAGTGTTGACTCGATGGGGATGGGCATTATCATTTATAAGAAATAAATCAGGACCAACGTTTGCAACATAGTCTCACAATCGAGTGTAGGATTTCATTCCGGTATGAACAGCCGTCAGAGAACCGTCTTTAAAGATGTGCAACTAAATGAGATATCCTACTGAAATTCCAGCCTGCACCATGATACTACCACCTCAGAAAAAGCTGATTTTCGATGATGTTCTGGGGCTGATTCCTGGGCGGTGTTTTCTCCAGACTCTGAGATGCTTATCTTCTGATTCCAAGGCAAATGTAGAGTGGTTTGTGAAGAGGGTGTTGCATCAATTTAAAACAGTCCAATTCAGATGTTGACGACGACACTTTAATCTTGCCCCTTTTGACTGGACGGTTAATGGAACACAAACACTTAATATTCGGACGCACTGTCACTTCATATGAAGCCTTCGGTGCGCAATACTAGCAGGTATCGTCTTACCAAAAGACCCTGCAACCGTTGATGTAAATGTTGTGGAGGTCACTCGTCGCTTTCGCTTGTCTACTAAAGCAATATACCTATCTTTATAAGGGTGTTAAACTTTGCTCGACCGAGCACAGGTCGCTTGACTTGTTTAGAACTGTTTCCACATTTGTGAATATACAGGCTGATGAACACCAAAGAAAACAGTGACATCCTTAATTAACTATTCTTCTTCAATAAGCACGTCAACGTGGACTATCTGCCTTTCGTCTTTTTTCAACTATAGAAACACGAGTATCATAAAAATGATCATACGAAAGCTTTAAATCTTTAATTTAGTATTAGCATTTAAATGAACATCTTCAAATTCTTCAGAATATTGTCATCAAAAATCACTGCTGAACTAGATATATTAGGACATTCAATCGTTATTGGCTATTAATATACGATATCTGCATTCTGCCGTTTGCATCCACTCAGTTTAACTCTAGCCACTGATTCTGAGAACGCCAGTAATCATTCCTTAGAATTACAATGAAATTTTACTATTTTGTCGCAGCAAAACATTATGTTGTATAGTTCTAAGAGGAACTTAATCTTTCAATGAAAATACATAAATATTATAATCATACTTCAGATTTTGAAATGCTTCCATATGCAAACCGCACTTAAAATACCTAAAAATTAGGCTCAAGAATATCACACTGATTGCGCTCTCTGCTTCATAATATCTTGTAACATTTTCCTTCCGAATGTTTGACGAAACTAATTTTGCCTTCCAAACTGTTACCATCGCCTGAGAACGCTTGTCGGCCTTCTAAATAAGCCTGCTTTTACTAATTATTCTGTAATGCATTTCTTGCACTTTTTAATACTTTTGTATTGTTTTCCTCATTTTCATGTAAAATGTGATGGCGAAATGTTGCTTACGATTTCTTTGCAAATTTCTGCAAGATGTTCTGCAACGTTATTTTAAACTCTACACACACGCTTTTCTTTACTTCGCTGACAAAGCTGCTGGTCCACTTAAAAACTGTGCTTATTGGCCTGTTTAAACCATGCCACTGTTTCTAAACACATCCGCATGTCCAAGGATTGGCTTCCGGGATCTGTTTTTGTAACAAATGATAACAATAGTAAGGTTGTAAGGTTTTAGTTAAACTAACAAAGTTTTATTTTAATTTAAAACTTTCTATCCCTTCTCATTTTAACTTCCCGTTAGAATAAGCGCGTGTTTCAGCTTTATGCTAATTTGAAGTGGAGCCAAGTTTTATTTAAACGAAAGGTAGAAACCTTTCAGTGTGAGAGAGCTTTTAGTCTCAGACCACGATTACTCTATTCAGCGTTCGCCTGACCAGCTAGTATTTAAATTCTAAGCGGTAGCGCTTTTACGTGATTACTCATTGAAGTAATTCCAAGAGCGTCAGTATTAGTTAAATCTTGCTACGCACCATTTAGTTTAGAGGCCAACCTCGCGTTATAGCTCTGTGAGCAACGACTACTTAATTTCTAATTAGTTGTAGTTTAAATTTATTTGATTGTTCACTTTTAGACCCAAGTGCGGTCTCTAATTTCTGTATCCCTCCCGAGTTGGGAAGTGGTTGTAAATAATTGTGATTTAATAAAAGAGGATTTTAAATCCCTTTAAAGTGCAGTTCTTCTACTACTTAATCACAATATTCTACCACAGAACATAGCAGCATTCAGCTCCCTGTTCCAGATCAGGATTTAAGGAGTTCACGAAGATGATTTCCAAGAATATGCACTCAGTCCTGACAAGGTCAGCCACGTTCTAAAGCATTCTAGAGTATTCGGCTTTTAGACAGGAAGGAAACAATGTGTGTACTGTTCTTTTAGGGTAAAAGGAGAAAACGAGAGCTATGCATGTGACATTCTTTCGATTAAAATGGAGTTGATTTCCTCGGGGTTCTTGGTAATTTCATCACAATACTTTAAACGCACACTAATATAAATAGACTAGTACTAATATACTAGTACAAATAAGCAAGTATTGGTATAAATAAAACAACAAAAAGTGCATTACTGATAACACTCGGTTTCACTGGCGGGGAAGCTAGGTCTTGAAAAACAGCACTATTGACAGAATTTACTGCCGATACAGAATTCTCGTAGAAGAATGGCATTTAATTTGTCACACCTTGCATGTCAAACGATAGTGTAAACATACGTTTAGGGTTCCGCCGCGTTTCCTTTCTGCTCTTTTACTTCCTTCTACGAAGTAAAAACGAATTATTGTAACTGCGAAAAATTTCGTGTACAATATTTCAACGAAAACATCTATTTTGACCGCTATCGAATGCAACTTGACGATGTTTTTGAGTGACATCCCTATGTAAGGGCAGAATAAAGGACTCTTTTCCTCCAAAATAATTATAAAACTGACTTAAAATGGATTCTGAAGAGATTTGTTTCGTAGCGTACATGCGTACGTACGTATGTATGAATGCATCTCGCATAACTCATAAACGAGTAGCCTTAGAACGTTGAAAGTTTGTATATAGGGATG
Organism: Stegodyphus mimosarum; assembly: GCA_000611955.2. NCBI lineage: Eukaryota > Metazoa > Arthropoda > Arachnida > Araneae > Eresidae > Stegodyphus > Stegodyphus mimosarum. Next base: position 80,201 of record KK116225.1, on the reverse strand, counting down.
CTATAACATGTAGATGTGCACCTCGTATTTTGGTCGCAATCGGCCACCAAAAGTATATAAATATATATATATATATCCACTCTGTTACTCGGCTCAGTAATCTCATTATTTTTATTCTTATAAATTCGTAAATTGTGCATTTTTTTGCTTTAAAAGTGGTAGAATTATGTTGTTCTTATCTTTTGGTTAAGAATTTTATGCTTTTAGCTAACCGCATAGAATAATTGTGGAATCATCAACAATTTAAAAAGTTTTTTACGTGTGGCTAAGCCTAATTTTTGGTTATGATAGCGGACATATTTCTGAACATTGAAGCTTAGCAGAATAGTAGATTTGTTGCCAATCTAGAGAAATTAAGTTTCGCAACAACAAAATAACGTCTTTTCTTATTATTGCCAATTAAATTATGCTTGATTAATTCTGGAATTATCAGTTAAGTTATTCGCTGGCTTTCTTTCGTACAAATTGCAATTTTAATTGAAAAAATTCTTTTTTTAATTGCTTTAACTCTACTTGGTGTTTTATGTTTTTCTATATCTTTTAATTTTTAATGAAAATATTTTGAATTTTTATGTATTTTTGCCTTACCGCGAAGTGAGAACTGAATTAATTAGTAGCGCATTAGGTAAGCATTAGGTAAGCGGCGCTGAATCGTCCGTGAAAAACTGTTTCTTTTTTATTTGTTTAATTTCTTTTATGCATCGTTCTAGATTTATTACAGTATTTGAATAGAGCTTATGGTAATTCTTCAGATGGTATAATTTTTGCCCATAGTGAATCAAATCACATAAATAATGAATCACATCACATAATGAGTCACATCACATAAAATGAATGAGATGTAACGCTGTTAAGTGAACCTAGCGCCGAAGTGGTAAATAAATATAGTGAACTTTAAAGTGTGTATTTATTCCATTGTGGTTTATGCGTTATCGACGAAGTAGATTTAATTCAAAATTCGTTAACCGATAATTCAGTATATTTAAATGAAATGCAGGAAAACTGCGTATAATTGAATTATTCCGTACGAGGAAGTCGTGTGGTGTAAACATTAGATTTTTTTTAAATGAGAGAGTTTATATTTATCTGTATAGGGGATAAAAACCAGAGATATCTTTGCACTTATAATCTCTATTTAACTTGATTCTTGAACCTAAATTAATCATACTTTTAAGAATCAAACTGAGTATAGTATGATTTAAAAAAGAATGTCTTCTGATTTTGGCTGATAATCTAAAACAGTCTAATTTAGGTGACCGAACCTGATTATTACAATTCAGAAAGTAATTAAAATATATAGTTACGATTTACTGTCTGCGTTGTATGAAAGTTTATGATTTAATCCTTCTATAGCTATTTTACAGCTTTCATACATCACTGTTCTCTATACTGAGGTACATGACGTTTTACTAATAATTTAGTTATTTGTTTTATTTGGAGTTTTTTAAATTATCATTTGCTTCTTGTTGGTCTATAGTAATTGGATTACTTGCTGTTTTGCTGCATATGTACTGTATGCAGATAGGATTACATTTTTCATATATAATCTTCAATAACACAGAATAAGTCACTTCTAGGTCTACAAAGGTTTGGCCTACAGCTCCAGGCTGTAAAGTCTCCAAATTACCCTACAACTTCTTTTTACTCTTTTTTTTTCTATACTCATTTGATCTGATGATTTGTTCTATTCTATTTTTAATCTGACGTCGTTTTCTACACGACTTTTATCTGACTAAGCAAAGCGATTACTGAGGATGCTTGAAAAACTCACAATTTTTAGGCTTCCAGATTATCTTAATCAGACCTTTATCATCATTTGGTTTCAGTTTAAATACCAGAATGATGAATTCAGAATGCTCTCTAAATATGTTTATGTTTAAACTGATAAGTATTTATCTAACTGAAGAATTTAGTTTCCTTGAAAAACACATGTTTATAATTCTTTTCATTCGGTTATCTAACTGGAGAATTTAATTTTCTTGAAAATATATGTTTGTAATTCTTTTCATTCGCTTGTGACGCTTATTTCTTCTCTTGATAACTCAGTTGAACAGATCCTTCTTCTAATAAAATTGTTCTGCTATATTTGATCAATGATTTTGAAACAGTCTGGTACACACTATTAAAAACCAACTCAGATAAGATAACTTTTCTGAGATACCTAATATAAAGCATGAAGAAAAAACGCTACGAAACGCACTTCATCTGATATTAAATTTTGCAAGCTGTTTCTTATCCAAAAGAACATATTCCACGCTTTAATATGTTTTCTGTAGCTCTTCTTTATTTGAAATTCATCTGATTTAGTACGCAGAAGTATATTCGGAAAAACTCTTCTGTGTGGGAGTAGAAGAGAGTGAGAGAGAAAGAGTATTGGTTTTCGATAACA